>OLKM01007250.1:0-12227 GCA_900291075.1 Melanogrammus aeglefinus | reverse complement strand
ACCTTGAATTCAGTGACAACATTTTTCTTCTTCTACATCATCAAACCGGCACACATTCTGACGATTGGGCAACTCTGTCAATTTGTCATGCCTTTCAAGTAACTTGGGATGTAAGCAGTGAAAGGCCTGAAAATAATTAACCCCAGTTGTTGTCTCATCCTTCCCTTGCACCTCGCGGTGTAGCTCCTGGGAAGAGTATATATCGAGAAAGGTAAAGAAAACCTTTCCCCGGTAGTGCTTCTTCAAGGTCTTGTGCTCGGGTAGTCCTCTGTAGGGAGAATGGTTGCCTGAATTGTACTTTTTGAGGTTACCTTTCTGCGTCTGGGTTGTCCCAGATTTTTCATCTAACCTCACTTCCTTGCTGCTCCTGAGTTCCATTTTGCATTTGAAAAAAGGGACTGTGAACTCCTGCCATCCTTCTTCGTTGATTTTACTCACTGTGTAACTCCCTCCACAATGGTGTATGATGTTGTCAAATCAAGGTCTTTCTTCTGCAGTGAAGCAGATGCGATTGCAGTCTCATTGAAGATGGGTGTGGTAATCTCTATGCATAGAATGAACTCAAAATCGATGCTACGCAGGAGCATCGAGGCATCACCTGCTGCAGCGTCTGGTGGATCTCTGTCAGCCATGTTCCAAAACAGCTTAACAACGGGAGAAAGAACCTTCTACAGGGACCTCAGAGCATAATCTCTGAATGCCTGGCTTGTGTCAGACAGCCTGTGTTTAATTTGTTAACCTCCAGTTTTTTGTTCGTACTGTTTATTGAATTGAATTGAATAATACTTTATTATCATTGCCGGAGCAGGGAAATTATTACCAGTTACATCCCGTCCAAGGAAACATAAAAGACAGTGTGGGGAGACAGGACGGAGAGACTGTCGGGGCGCATGCACTCCCACATTAGATAAGAAAGGTAAACAAGAGGGTAAGACGAGGAAAAAAAAGTTAATTCCCAAAACTATAGTCCAACTAAGGGGGGGTGCTCAAGTGTAAAGCAACATAAGCCAACATATCAAAGAACCATCACACAGGCACATGTTGGAGGGGGGAAAGGGTGTCGGGAGGGGGAGGTGACACAGCTCAGAGACACCAGGAGGAGGATGCGGCCAGCGGGCGCGTCGCATCACTCGCGGCATACTGTACTGTAACGGAGGGACGGAGAGGGGGAGGGAGGTCCAGAAGGCGGTGAGTCCAGGGGGTGTGTGTGTGCTTATGTGTCTAGTTGTGTGTGTGTGAGCTCAAGGACTCCATCACCACCCCAGACTCAACAGTGTTCTCGCCGCGTCTCTGATGATGGTAACGAAGGTTCACGAAGAGTTCTGATCCAGAGACAGAAAGTTCAATGGGAGGAGTGAGGGTAGGTAGTAGAGGGGGCAAGAGCATCAGTCTGCAAAAACAACCAGGGGAGTGGAGAGAATATCAGCCTTTCCAAGGCCGAAATTGGGGAGCCGAATAAAGATAACGATTGCTTTGGGTCAGGCCGACACTGCAAATTTTCGTCAGCCTTAAGTCTCTCTGATACTCTCTACAATATTCCAAATTCCAGATTCCAAAAAAGCCGAATCAGCCGAATTTCGGTGGCCCGTTTAAGCCCGGTCCAACTTCACCTGAATGGTATCCAGCTTGCGCATAAGTCCATCCTACTTGCGGTCTAGTTCGCACATCGCATGAGTCAGTCTGTTGGTGTTGGTAGCCCGGCACAAATCCATCAATGACGGGCAGCTTCTCGATAGCCGAACATGCTGCCATCGCCTTCCTAGCTTTGAGATAGAACAGGAGCCCGCAAACTCCAAACAGCACGAATCCTGTTATCATAATCCCAATTATGTAGACGTCTTCAACATCCTCGACGGAAAGTATGGTGAGACACAAAGGCCTCCACTTCTTCCTGGAGGCCATCATGTATCCCGCTGCAAACGTTCCGTCAGGGCAGGCGGGCTCTCCTTTGCCCAGTTTCCTCGTCAAGAAGATTTGATCAATAGCGTTGAGAGACCAGCCAGTCAGATCCATAATTTGGGTTTCAGTTAGAAATGCAGAGAGAGGCTGTGACAGATTTAGAAGAGACAGCACAGGACAGAGACAAAGAGCAGAAGCAGGAGAGATAAGGGCCGGGAGGGAGCAGAGGGAGCAGAGAGAGAAGCGACCGCCTTCGTTGGAGGGTAGAAGAGAAGGGCATTGGGGCGGAACTAATTGCCGCCGGCATATGTTTCCTACACCACACCTTTTAGTGATGTATCTTGCAAAACAGCGCGAAAGCAGCAGCACCCTTTTAGAAGTTAAAGTTAAAAGCTTAGGCACTTAAAGAAGAAAAACCATAATGGACAAGGAAGAAGCCATACAAGAAAATTCCCTCCTTTAGTAGTTTAGCAGTGGACAATGTATGTTTTATCTTTTATTTATGTCTATGAAAAACGTGGACGATTGCATTGTGTTGGATGTCAATGCATGGTTGGTGCGTGATGGTTATTTGCATACGATGTAAAGTCGTGAATATGTATATGTTAGTTAAGTTTGTAAATGTACAAGTTAATATTGAGTTGCGGACTGTATGTGAGGTGTGTATAGTGTTTTTTTGGTGTAAATGTAACAACTCTTGTGCTGCTGAAAAACTGGACATTTTGCATATTGTCGATTGTATTTATTTATTTGAATTATTTTTCTCTTTAAACCCAGTTCTCACGGGTTGGTTCGACCTGGAAAATAAACTCTGTTTCCTAACAAAGACCTCTGGCCTCGTGTTTACTACTTGGGAGCTACAGTGATAACTCGACTGCTCTGCATGAGTAGCCGAGGAAGACGCTACCAGGCGGCAGTGGCCATCTCCATATCTTCTACCACCGTCAACGCAAGAAGAGGAAGCCCACAGGACGGTTAAGGTGCCCTTAGCGTGAACTTTGCTGCAACGAGTGTGCACGAAAGTGTTTTGCACAAGAGACTGAGATAATTTGTGCATTTTTCACAAGTTTATTTGAACCAAAGGACTTTAATTGAGAGACGACAACTCTATTTCATATAACAAGTTGATGTTTACTTACCATTTGTTATTCAATTTAATTGAAGTGCATTGATACTTAGATTGTGTTGACATTGAGATTGCGTTGGTGGTTACACTGTAGAAATCTGGTTAAAACACTAAATTAACAGACAACTGTATGACTGAGAACTTAAAAGTGTATTGCTGTTACTTAGCAAGTGTTTAAGCAGGGGTTGTCGAAGTTGTGACAGCTGAGGGGCAATTTAGGAACCCAAAATTTGACTGAGGGCCGCCAAAGGAAAAATGCTGACGGCGGGAAACGCCTTCAGCACCCCAGTGGTGAAAGGAAAACATTGCACCGTGGACATCTGGAAGTGAGGTCAAGTAATGTCATCCTTTCAAAGTAATGTACTGTTGGATTAAAACTATCAAATGTTACAGGATTGAAAGCTGGAGTCGAATTTTCTCCTTATATTTTTTTATTTTTGTTTAAATTAATATTGATATAATAATAAAAAAATTAAATAAAAATAAAACCCTTTTTTTTCGGTATGTCATAGCGGGCCGCCAGGAATGTTATGCGGGCCGCACTTTGAGAACCAATGGTTTAATGTATCTGTAGTTTACCTTTGCAAGAGGCAATTATTTTTGTTTATTGAGTGATTCAAGTTAAATACAGCTGTAAAAAAATACCTCAAAATAATGTAAGCTACCCTGAACTTAACTTTACTACTGCGTTAATAAATAAGCTAAAGATTCTATTGAATTCAAACCAAACTAAAGTAACCCAAGTAATATGTCAGAGTTTGAGCTAGCCCCTGAGAGTGACGAAGAAGGTGTCAGTGATGCTGACATGAAGCAGCACTGCACAGAATCACAACCACAAACGACCAAAGGCATTGAAGCTGATATACCCACTTCCTTACAAGAGCCACAAAGAGGCAAACTAGTTCGTAAATTAACGGAAAGGGGCCAAGAATTGCACGATGAGCAAGTAAGAAAGGTTGCACATCGTTTCAGCGTGAGCTATGAGAAGTGGAAGGCTATCATTAATGACGCCAAAGGTACGCTGAGTGGTCAATGCTCAAACAACCTGCTGAATGAACACATCACTAAGGTCAGCAATGCTTCAAAGAATCTTAATGATGTTTAGGAAGAGCTAAGACACATCGAAATTCCAGACCATGACACACGTCGCAGAGTAGACACCTGTGGAGCAGTAACAAAGAAGATAATCAAAACTGCAAGAGGTTATCTAAAAACTGAAAAGGGTAAATGTCAAGTGGATGAAGAACAAGGTGTTTAAGAGACAGGATCTGTAAGCAAGTCTGCAGCCTCAGATAAGATGAGCATTAAGTCTCACCGCACCAAGTCGTCAAAGTTCTCTGCCCAATGCTCTCAAAGTAGCTAAAAAATCACGTCCAGATGTTCAAGTCAGTCTTCATCACACAGGTAATACACCGCTGCTGAAGCTGCTGACATTGAAGCCGAATTTCAAGTTCTACACCAAAAAGGAACAACATATCGAAGAACTTGAAAAACTTGAAGCTGAAGAATCAGAGAGGAAGAGGGTCCTCGAAGTTGAAGAATCAGAGAGGAAGAGGGTTCTAGAGGCCAAGTGCAGGCAAATAGAGCGAATGGATACTTTAAGGAAGCTAAAGACACGACAGCAAGTATATGAGCAGAATGAATGCTCAGATGAAGAAGGGTCTTGAGATACTCAATGACTGCAACGAGAATCAAAAAATGCTTGCTAAACTTCCAGACTGGCTGAGCTCAAGATCGAATAGGAAGGTAATGGAAGAGGAAGAACATAGTCGCAAGTACCCAAGCTTCAGCCAGTTTGTTAAGTTTGTTACACGTGAAACAAAAATCGTATCATCCCTCCATGCTTTAAAACCAGTTGAAAGTGAGAAGAGCAAGGATCCAAGGAACAGAGGTCCTGGAGCAAAAGTATTGGCAACAAATTCAGACGAAAAGGCTGCCGCCACAAGCTGTGTGTTCTGTGAAAAGACAGGGCACGGTCTTCACAAGTGTTATAAATTCATGGATGGAATTGTCTCTGACTGAGTGAAGTTTGTGTGAGAAAAGAGGTTGTGCTATTGCTGTCTGAAGTCTGGCCACCTCTCAAAGGACTGCGAAAACAGAATGATCTGCAAAACGTGTGAGAAACACCCGACTTGCCTCCATGATAATCGCACCAAGGAAGGAAGGATGTCGACGATGCCTGATGCAGCAAGAGACATGTCAAATGGACGCAAGATTGAACGGTCAAAGGATAGGGCAGCAAGAACCTCACTTGAAGTAACATCCAATAGAGTCCTCCAGCATGTCAAAGACACTCATACATCCACCATCATCCCAGTGTGGATGTCAGCCACAAGTGAGCCTGATCGTGAAGTTCTTGTGTATGCACTTCTGGAAACACAGAGTGACACAACCTTTCTCCTGGACGACACTGCAAAGGCTCTACATGCGAAGAACGAACCAGTTCAGCTAAAGCCCTCAACAATGGCTTCAAGGATCATTTTACATTTACATTTAGGGCATTTAGCAGACGCTTTTATCCAAAGCGACTTACAATAAGTACATTTGTCGTTGTCGGTACAGAAAGGATGTTCATAGAACCAAGTGCAAGTACAACAATCGCTAGGCTAACCAATTCCCAGTGTTACAGCAATGATAGCAGCTACTGCAGTTGCTACACAGTTAAGTACTATAATACAATACAACACAATACAATACAGTGTACAATGGTAGCCAGAAGGGGGAGGGTGGCTATGTTGAGTCGAGGTGGACTCTGAACAGGTGAGTCTTGAGGC
The DNA here is from genome assembly GCA_900291075.1 of Melanogrammus aeglefinus. NCBI lineage: Eukaryota > Metazoa > Chordata > Actinopteri > Gadiformes > Gadidae > Melanogrammus > Melanogrammus aeglefinus. The sequence goes on along the minus strand of OLKM01007250.1, from coordinate 6,428 downwards.
ACCTGTTTTTCGGAATAGTTCGGATTAGTGAGCGACTTCTGCCGGTCCTGAGAACGGCCGGGCAGAGGGAGCTTGTTCCACCCACTGCAAAGGGTTTAATCGCAGAGAGGCAGGAAGTCCAGCTAGGAGTGAGTTGCAGTAGTCGAGGGCCGGGAGATGACCAGTGATTGGAATAGAAGCTGAGCTGCTTCCCTTGTGAGGAAGGGCCGGATTCTGCGGATGTTATAAAGTGCAAATCTGCAGAATCGGGCCACCGCAGTGATGTTTCAGGTGCAGCATAACTGATTGTCCAATACCACACCGAGGTTTCTGGCAGTTGGAGAAGGAGATACAGTGATGTACTCAACGGTGACCAGTAAGTCCATGTGTGGGCAATCTTTCCCTGGGATTAGGAGGAGTTCGTTTTTGTTGAGGTTAAGCCTCAGGTGATGGGCAGTTGTCCAGGTGCTGACGTCTGCCAGACATTCCGATATGCGTTTTGCAATCAGGGCTTTATCAGATGAAAGGAAAGAGAGAAATAGCGTGTCGTCAGCATAGCAGTGATAGGAAAAGCTGTGTGATGCAATTACAGAGCCCAGAGATCTGGTATAGAGGGAGAACAGAAGAGGCCCCAGTACAGAGCCTTGAGGGACACCAGTTTCAAGCGTGTAAGGTTTGGACAAGGAGCTGTCACACCAAATTTGTACCGGGTGCCAAATTTGTACCGGGTTACATAATCCATTCCAAACCTGCCTAGCAACAGATGATCGCTGACGATTGCGTCGAATGACGTAGGAAGGTTCGCGAACATTCTCGATATCGTTCACGGAGCGAGACAAGACAGATAAGACATAACATTCATTAGCGTTCCGAATTACATTTATTAGCGTTCCTAACTTTATATTTGTATTGGATTTAATTGTTTAATCGCATTTAGCTAGTAAACTGAGTGTATAAAGCAGGTTTCAAAAAGCATTCGCGCTCATGTTGCCAAATAACATAATACAGATCGCTAGATAATACTTTTTTTACTTTATTTTCGTATTGCATTTAATTGTTTAATCGAATTTAGCTAGTAAACTGGGTGTTTAAAGTTTATCATAGTCTAGCTAGCTTGTGTTAATTTCATTTAGATAATAGATAGATTATAGGTAATAGATGGGTAGATAGGTGAGCAGGGCATTTACTAACTGGTAAATTGTTGTTTTTATTATTGACGTTATCCCCATAACATGAAGCTATTACTGTTTAAGGAAATAGATAAATAACATTGATAATATGAAATAAATAAGTTTATATTATATGGTATAGGAAAAGTAGATAACTTAAAAATAATTATCCTTGATATAGTGTTTTTTTGGACTAAACCTTAAGGTAAAGGTGAAATTGAAAACAAACAAGCACAGTATGGGGGAAATATATTTATTTAACAAAGTGGCAGGATATTTTTGTGATCTAAGAATAGGACTTAATGAGGCTAGTTATCTCATTCTCAGGAGGAGTTAAATCAATCTGAACGCTAGGCGCATGAATCATTTCTGAAACCTGTCTGTCCTTCTGTATGTCGAATATATTAACACTGCACAATTGTCCACTGCACTGACACTACTTTACACATAGCATCCACTTAACCCATTCAATCTCAGTCTCATTTTAATTAATCTAACACCAGGCCACATATGAATAACATTTAATTATTTGCCTTCAGATATATACAAACTAACTTTATAACAATCTTATATTGTAATGATCATGCTTCAATATAAAATGAAAAAGGTGATAATGCAGTTTCTTGATGCATGTCATTTATAAGCCCTGAGTGACAGGTCTAGCTTGTTTCAGGTTCAGGTTGATGCACCATACTTCCAGAAGATGCTGATTCTTGATGTCCCTGGTGTTCTTTGGCCTCTGCAATGGCAAACTCTTCCTGTGTCATGATGTTCTTTGAGACAAGGATAGACAAAGAAGGAAACAAATCCACACTGAAAAACAGAAATGGAATGGAAAAATGGTCTGTTTTAGTAGTAAGCCCTCTCACCAACGTTTTTTTAAAATTATTTTTTTAAGGCTGACACAATCAACTGAAATGTATTTATAGAACACCATTTAAAAACACACAACGGTTGACCAAAGTGCCTGTACAATCAAAAATAGCAAAAGCGTTAAACATATACAATATCCATAACATACGAACAGCAATATTGACAGTAAGAACTATTAAGGAAAATCTGAATATAACAAGAATCAATAAGTTCTCCAGTAAAAGGGACTCATACCTACCAGTCCTACAAAGGAAGAAGAACTGTGCAGAATAGTTAGAATATGTATTTGACAATTTGGACAATGTATTCATAAATATTCTGTTACATGGGAAAGATAGGACTGGTGAAAGGGCCTACCACCTCCTGCATGGGACCAGAGGTGCTTTTTCCTGCCCGATGGTCCCGTCTGCAGAGGCAGTGCACATCCACATCAATGGCGAATGGCTCGGGCGAGTGAGGACCTCATGGCTCTAGGGAAGAGTTGCACTTCTCCAGACTGAAAACAGGAAAAGAGGTGACTGCGCATTTGTCCTTGATAGTATTGGACTGTGGTGGGACCCGCCACCGCTGCAGAGAGCAAAACTGTTGGCAATAGCAAACAGTCCACAATCTGAGCCACCTGCCTGCTGCTGTATTGTCAGGCCACTGCAGTTCGGACACTCCTTCCCTAGAAAAGCAAGCAGACCTGTGACCCTGATCAATGAAGACCTCTGTCCTGGTGTGTCCTAAGGAAGTCAAAAATGTTTACTGAACCTCCCTGGACAGCCAATGTCACTTACCATAACCCAGTGATTTGCAGAAACATTGAGTATCTTTGTTGCTGGCTCGGTCAAAGTGGACAGCCAAGGTAGGGAGGTGTGTGGGCGTACAAGCCCGTTGGACGTTGGGGGGTACTTAGCCTTAAGCAAGGGCCTGAGCAATGGTCCATAGCATGGTCTTCCAAACCAGTACTTGGGTTGCTGAGAGCATGGCCCTGGAAGTCCCTCCACCCTTTTTGCTTCAGTGAACGCTGGATATGCTGACCTGGCTGGACACTAATGATGACAACATCACAGTCCTGAAAACCAAAAAAACAAACATCGCACTCATTTAGCAACAAATGTGAGCATGTAATAGAGCAAACCAACGTATTTATTAAGTGAAATGAAGACTGACTGAATAATATTTACCTCTAGTGGGTCCTCCTCCATCTCTGAAATCTGCTGACTCAGGTAGATTGGACACAGTCTCCTTGGGCGTCCAGGCAGCCTGGGATCCTAAAAGGGGAAAGAAGCAACTTATCAAAAAGCTTCATAATCCTTCTCAGTATCTTATTAGTAGTCTATAATCTAGATTTTTAATCATTCAATTACATACTTCTTCCGCACAGGCTTTCATGAAGCATAGGTGTGTCTCTGGTCTTCTCAATGGCTTTCCATCCAAAGTCTCAGCTGGCCACAAGGTTATTGGTCCATCATAGCTGATGGAATATCAAAAGAAGTTGAAATCTTAAGAGAAGTACATTAAGAAAATAATGCAAATTAAACTGACTTTGAGAGGGTTGCAGTCATTTCACAGAACCCAAAAGCACAAGATATCTCACCAATCATGGGCCATGGTGACTTTTGGTTTGATGGGCTTCAACTCTGGTGCCTCCGTTTTTTCACTTGTCTCACTCTGGCATGACATACAGGTTTTCACCTTGACAACACAAGATAATTAAAACACAACAGATTTAATTATATGCTCTAGAGTAGGAGGCGATTTTTCTGTTCGTGTCACAGTAGTTTAATGAACAATTACTTATTAGGCAATCACTATATAATTATTCTTTAAGATCTCATGTGCCTCAGCGTATCACAGGATAATATTAGGAGCTCATCTGGATCAAACACAACTTCAACAAATTGTCATTTGCCCATTCCTGAAAATCTTTGGTATAATGGCCTTCCAGTAGAAGCGTTGGTTTAATCTTGTCCAGCATCCTCTGGACTCCAAAGTGGCCAGCATGGACTTCTGTCAGCACCTCAACCTTTCTCTTTCTCAGTGAGGATCACCGCTCTCATTTGAATCGCCTTTCTCCAGGTAGTACATACAATCCCTAAGAAGGGAGAGAACATAGGCTACATCAGGCACTGCATCAGCTGTAGATTGCTTATAACTCAATTCAGATTCCTTTGCAGGCCTCTACTAATTTTGTTAAAATGGAAGATGAATTAAGATGGGACTGCATAAAGTTATTTATTTTAATTCAGAATAACCTTTTAAGAGTGAATTTTTTGGCATCCCTCCGGATTTGCCGTTCTCGAGAGCGACCTGAGAGCTGGCATCTGATCATGCATCTAGAACGACAGATACAACAAAATAGAATTAATGACACCATTTATCAATTAGCAACCAAACATATCACAACCTATCTAGCTATCTAGCCAATCTCGCTTATCTATTCCTACCTAGCTATCTACCTTAAATTTAATGGAACACAGCTAGCTAGCTAGACTACGAGAACGTTAAACACTCGTTTTACTACCTCAGGTTATTAGCTAAATGCGAGAACATTTAAATGCGATGAAAATTAAGATAGGACGCTGGAAATGTAATTAGGACCTAATAATGTATTTGTAATAATTGTTATCTGTCTTGGTCGCGCTCCATGAACTGAAATCGAGAAGTTCGCAAACCTTCCTACGTCATTTGATCGTCCGCATCATCTGTTGCTAGCCTAGGTTTGGAATTCGGTTATGTAAACCGCTACAAAATTGGCACCCGTACAATGTGTGTGACAGGAGCCATTCCATGTCACTTGATGGTGCGGTTATCAGGTAGGATATGTGAACAGGAAAGAGGCAGATTCAGCGACGCCAAGCTGCGACGAGGAACAAGGAAGGAAAGGGTTAAATACCAAACACAGGGCATGCACAAGGAACAGCTGAACACATAAGGGGGGAGCAGAGTATATCACAGGAGGAAACTTGACAGGCCATGGGGATGATACCAATGTAAACAGGAAACACACAACAAGACAAGGAAGAACAGACAGACCATAACGACTCTTTCTGACAAAGGTGGCAAGGCCTTGATATATGTCATTCTGTGTCGTATAGGACAGCTTTCAGCTTTTTTCTCTCCCTGGCTTCTTGTAATATAGGGTAGTCCGTTGCTAACCCCACTCTTAAATTAGCTTTATCATTCCATAGTCTTCTAGCTTTAGTTAGCAATGTGATCACAGCACCTATACAAGCACTAGAGTGTAGCAATCCTTCGATAGTATGTGTCACTTGGACATTGAAATGGGTGCAAGACGCTGAAGGCTGTCGAGGACGATATCATGTTGACAATGGATCGTTCTTAGCTATCGGTGTATTTTGGCAACTATTTGCGTTGTCGTCTTACTTGCGTAACTGATCTGCCGCTCCTTAAGGTGCATGCGTGACCCTGACATGCGATGATGCTTTACTCGTATTAAGCAGTTCATTGACAACTAATTAGCTTTCCACTGTCGCATCTTTTACACAGAACACCCAAAACACAGAACCACAAGAAACAAAGTATGGACCAGAAATTTTATTTTTATGTTTTATTTTTATCATTATTGAGAGGAGGTGGCAAGAGTTCACCAGTGTAATGTTATATGTTATTATTATCAATAATAATAGTAATGTTAACATTTGTCAGTTAGTTAGTTCAACCGTTCTATATGGCGTTAATGTCATTGCAACTTGACATTTGACAGCTGATAAATATATATTTTTAAAACAGTAAACCTTCTTTTGTATAAGAAAAAATTGTTTTTCATTATCAGGTTAGTAATTCCTTAGAATGAATATATAAGTTGGATAGATGTACGAAGATTATTTAAGCTTTCATTAGCTCTCCACACCTTAATTCCAGCTATTGTTTCAACAGTTTTTCCTTCTATTCTCCTAAACCAGCCCAGCCCTTACTGTAGGATTAATATTACTTGGTTCTGTCCTGGACCGTTTTTTTATTTGCCAGGAGCCAAAGACAATTTTAGGCGGAGTCGGGAGCGTGGGTGAGGGCGTTGGAGGCTACTAGCAATCCTTATGAAGGGAATCTTCATGGCAGTTACAAGAACAAAGCAGCAAACAATTTTCAGCACTGTCTCTGTTTAAATTGGTTGGGTTAAAACAATTATGATACATTTATTAGATGTTACATTGACTTTGTACTTCTTATTCAGTGTCCATTTTTTCTGCTGCAGGGGGAGTTCATCCTTCCCCTTGAGGGGCATTTTTTCAGAATGTGTGGCTTGAATCTGGAGGTGGATTATACACAATATATATGATTGAGAAAAGTAACATTTATCAATCATGTTTATAGTCTCTGTTAAACAATAGCAGTTTGTATATTACATTTGACATCTGTAAAATTACAGGTAAATTTAGGCACTCATTCTCTATTTATCCT
>OLKM01007249.1:0-12227 GCA_900291075.1 Melanogrammus aeglefinus | reverse complement strand
TCCTTCTGATTGAACCTAGATGATCACCTCGATTGGGAGATAGGACATTTTTTAGCTCTCTCTCGATGCCTACAAAACTTTTGCGTTGAACAGTGAAATTGCATTGTTTCAATCGCAGGTCAAGTTAGGTCCATTTGGGGGTGCTTAGGCATGCTGCCGTGCCTGACGCGGACGCAAATCCACCAATCTTTTTTCAGAATTGCGGTCACCTACCTCTGATTGAACAGAATGACATACCTGATATGGGAGGATAGACATTTTTTAGTTTTCTCCAGCCTAAACAACTTTTGCGTTGGACAGTGAAAGGTTGCAATTGTTTCCCAATGCGAGTGTCAATAGGTATTCTTGCGGTTTCAGGACTGGCTGGTTTTGCCTACAGCGCGGACGATAATATCCCTCCAATGATTTTTTCAGATTGGGCGGTTCATCCTATCTTGGATGAACTAGATGAACACCCGATATGGGCTTAGAATAGACATTTTTTTAGTTTTTCTAAGCTAACAACTTTTGCGTTGACAGTGAAATTTGGCATTGTTTGAATGGCAGGTCAAATAAGGTCATTTGGCTTTTCAAGGATCTGCTGGTCGCTGCCTCTTTCGTACGCGGTTACTGTACCAATCCTCCTCTTCCAATATTTTTCAAAGATTGGCGGTTTCAATCCTACCTCTGATGACAAGATGACACCAAATTATGGGAGATAGATACATTTTTTAGTCTTTTCTCAAGCCTAACAACTTTTTGCGTTGACAGTGAAATTGCATTGTTTGAATGCAGGTCAAATAGGTCATTCGTTTCAGGCCTGCTGGTGCCAATGCGGACGACCATCCCCTCCCATAATATTTTTGTTCAGATTGCGGTTGTCACCTACCTCTGATGAACAGATTGACCAACGATATGGGAGATAGACTTTTTTAGTTTTCTCAGCGATGACAACTTTTGCGTCTTGACAGTGAGAATCAATTGTTTGATGCAGTGTTAATAGGCATGTGGTTAAAAACATTATGGTCGGTTCTGCCAAGGCCTGCTGGTGCCGAGCGCAGCGGCACGACAATCCCCCCAATATTTTCTTTCAGTTTGCGGTTTCCCCTCGCCTGACGAACAGATGATACCCGAGATATGCGGAAAGACATGTCACGTGATTTTTCAGCCCTAACATAACTTGCGTTGACAGTGAAATCTGCAGTGTCATTCCATATGCAGGCTTGGTGCCAGATACAGATCAGGTTTGTAGGTCCGTGCTGGTGCACGTATACCGTACGGGACGGACCAAATAGACCTTCTCGCGGACTCCATTTATTCAGATTGTGGTTCCGCTCCCTCTGACTGAACAGATTGACACCGATATGGGAGATAGACCATTTTAGTTTTCTCAGCCTAACAACTTTTTGCGTTGACAGTGGAAATTGCCATTGTTTCATGCAGGTCATACTAGGTCATTCGGTTTCAGGACTGCTGGTGCCACGCGGACGACAACCCCCCAATATTTTTTCAATATTGCGTGTCACCTCTACCTCTGATGAACAGATGACAACCCGGATATGGGAGATAGACATTTTTTAGTTTTCCTCAGCCGTAACAACTTTTGCGTTGACAGTGAAATTGCAATGTTTGAATGCAGGTCAATAGGTCATTCGTTCGTCAGGGCTGCTGGTGCCACGCGGACGATGTCGACCAATGCCCTCCAATTTTTATTTCAATTATATAATTCCATTGTGTAATTCCATTATGCCAATTACAGGTTCAGTTCGGTTTATTGCTTTGTTGTACCAACAGACGACCAATACCCCAAACCCCCCAACAAGAAAAAAAGACAACATCCAACATGGCTTACATTTTCTACATTTATTACTATGAGCATCTTAAAGGTTAAAGATGCTGTAGGAGGGGGTGATGGCAGCACAAGGCGGTTGGCAATCGGGCTGGGGCTGGTAGCGTTGGTACATGAAAGACGTGGGGCAGCATGAAACACCACATGCGGGTACACACACCACAGACGACACATCACACACACACACACAACACACACACACACAGCACACACACACACACACACACACACACACACAACACACACACACACACACACACACACACACACACACACACACAGGGTTAATACTGCAAAATTTGATATTGAATTATATAATACAATGCTGATGGTGAATTCATGTATGCTTTGAGCAGGCAAGCCTACCTTTTAGCGCGAGTATTGTTGATATCAATGTCAACAGACCATCACACTATTTTGTGCTATTATGCTTTCCCATCGCGAGTAGCGATTTATTTCTAAGCTTATCTACCTTTATATCAATGTCAAGAGATCGAGAGTAGCGATGTATTAATGTGAAGCGACCATCACGCTATTGTGTGCTATTATGCTTTCCCATCGCGAGTAGCGATTTATACTTCTTTTATATCGCGAGTAGCGATATATATGTATAGTTCTCGGGCTTTTATTTTGAATTTTTAACGTCTCCCATCCAGACAATCAAACAGGATGTGTGCTTCTTAGCAAAACCTTATTTAGGCTTATTTAGGCTGCCGTCTCCTAGTTGTGTTTATATAACACCTACAGATCGAGCATGTCTCCAGAATTCTTCCGGCAGCTATTTGACAGGGTTAAGGTCTATTGATCAGCTAGGAGAACGCTCGCACGTGCTTAGACACATCTTCAATCTCTCTTTGCTTCAGAGTATCAGTTTACCATACCGAAAATACTTTATAGGCCTATTAAATAAAGTCTCTTTAAAGCTATTCCTTTGGATTCGACCACTTTCCTTGAAGAACAACGCAATACTAGGCGAAACTGAATTGCAGATATCTGCAACACATATCCAGTCTAGCGAATTTATTTATTTATTTATGACAATTTGGCTTGCCATATGCGTATGGCGAGTGGATAGTGCCACGGTTACCCGGGACTCTCTAATCGACGCCACTTCGACCTGGGCGGGACTTAACGTCCTACGTCACTCGCTATGGGTGTGCATGTGTGCGCGTAGCCGTCACATGGGTGTGCTGTGCATGTGAGAAAGCTTTTGGCTTTTACCGTCTATGGGTTGGTAATAACGGTTCTGATGATTTTTCTGATGGAAAAGTGGTCTTTTATTTCCATAATCTTTGTTCAGTCAACGCCATAAAATCCGTTTGTTAGTTGGCAGTTAAACAAAATGCGATTCTCTTTGTTTTACAGTTACCAACGACCAACGTTTAAAATAGCCTACTGCTGATTGGGGGTTCGATTCCCAAGTGGTGCAAGGTTTTTTCTTTTTTTCATTTTGGACTGCACAACACACATTCGCAAGTGACGGATACTGCGCACAATGTACACACGTCACTGTCTTTACAATTTCTAGGCAACCGAAGTTTAAAGATTGTCAAGTGGTTAACTCTTGAATCACATGTAGGCCTACTAAGACCTGATGGGTTAGTGGTCAGAGAACAACTCATTAACACAGGAATAAGGGGTTTGATTCCTTAATGAAGCTAGCTTTTTTCTTTCATATTGGACTGGATGTTTGCATGCCATTTTGCGTAACTTTTTAGTTTATGATGAAAGAAATGTTACTGGGGGTTAAGGTTGGGGTAACGGTAAGGGTAAGACACAAAGTGTTTTTTGCAACACAATATTTCTTACAATAACACAAAAGTCCAAAGTTTTTGATGACTCCAGTAGGAAACTTAAGATACCTAGAAGAAATGCGTGAGTGGCTCACAAAACATCAACAAGTCAGCAGGTGTGGTACAGGGTGATCATTTCTGATATACAGTACAAAAGCTGAAAACTATTAGCCAGGAGTGGGAAAGATGCAGACGCAGACGTTGGAAGACAATAAGACACACCAACACACACAGTTGCCTGTTTGCAAAATGGTTCAGAGTTTATATATAAATATTTAGGGTTAGCTAGGGTTAGTTGACCTGTGCCTGTCTGGACCCTCGAATCAGAGAAACTTTGGTCGGTGGACCCTGTAGGACTTATAATTGAACACACCGCTGATCTAAAAGTAACAGGGGTGTGTGAGTGGTGTGTTACTTTGAATCAGAGGTTGTTCAATTATAAGTCTACAGGACCCACAGACCAAAGTTTCTCTGATTTGAGGGTCCAGACAGGAGGGTTTGTTTACTATACTGTTTACCAATGTACCTTTTCTTTTTTCTGTCGAGCTTTGCCATGCTGACAAGCAAGGACCATTCTTTTCTTTACACATAGAGGGGTGTCTTCATTGAAATCCTCCACCTGCCATAGATGCCTCTCTTTGGTGCCCATCTTTTTATGTGTTCAGACCTATAGTAGGATAATATGAAAGGGGCTTTGTATAATTACCAAAACTTCATTAGGCTACATTATTATTTTATTAGAATGAGTATTTGCTTATTTGTTTCTCTGAATGTTAATGGAATTTAAAAAAACATAAACACAACACAAAACCATTCCATCGAATGCCTTTTCCTTCATATACATCACACTCTGGGTCTTACACCTACCATTTGACAAACGATGTCAGTGTGGCCCTTGACTGGACCTCCAGCAGACTCTCCAATTCTTTGTGAGTCTGGACCAATCCAGAAATGTATCCATTGCTTGTATTTATTATTTTAAAATACGACGGTACCCAGGGTGGATCTATGTTCGAGAAAAAGAGTAAAGATTAATGTTAATCTAATGATCTGTACAATTCACCATTGACAGTATTGACTTATTGAAGTCAGTTTCCCCTTTACCCCGCCAATAGTGTTTGTTTTATAGTCTAATGTTAGTAAGTTAATAGAAATAGTTAGGGTTAGCTGATATTGCGTTATCTGGTGTGGCTATAGTCTAATGTTAGCTTAGTTCGTGTTGTTTCGTCATGTTAATCGCTAGTAATAGTAAGGTCATTTGTGTAGAAATATAGCCTATCACACACACCCCCCATCGCGTTCGTTCGACACAAGGGAGTTCATGCACCAGATCCCTGAGACAAACGGCTACGCGCACACATGCCCATCCATAGCGAGTGACGTAGGACGTAAAGTCCCGCCCAGGTCGAAGTGGCGTCGATAATTTAGAGAGTCCCCTCGGATCACAGTGAACCCGGAAGTACTTCAACCCTTCCAGGAGTTTCCTTCTCAGTTGCCAACATTGTTTTGGCGCCGTAGCTAAGCATCAATAAAGTAAGGGTAAGAGGCAAGACTAACGTATATAAATCCATTGAATAACAGGTCAAACGAGCAGGATGGTGGTGGTGGTTACAGCGACGAGCTGAATTTATGGAGTTATTTGTGGTGGGTCAGAATCAGAGAGCTAACTTTAGTTAGCATTGGAGAGCTAACGTAGCCGCGCGGCGCAGGAGGAACGACCTGATTAAAGTTCACTTTACATTATTCATAGAATTATAACCACAATAATACACATATCTCGTGGTTGCCCTATGATCAAACATTTACAATAATATACCCATGGTGGTTGTGATGTGTGTTTAAACAATTATGTCAATGTTGAATAATAGGTATATATAATATAATAATATCTAAATCTTGCCCAGATGGCGTCATCGGAGAAAGGTCCACCGTCCGTGTCTGAGGAGAAAGATTCCAACGGTCAGTCCTCATGTGTTTATGTTGGTCCTCATGGGTTCATGTTGTTGGTCCTCATGGGTTCATGTTGTTGGTGTTCATGTTGTTAGTCCTCATGGGTTCATGTTGTTGATCCTCACTGTGTTCATGTCCTGGTCTCATGTTTTCATTTGCTGGTGCTCTTGTGTTCATGTGCTGGTCCTCATGTGTTCATGTTGAAGTCACATGTTCTAGAATTTTTACGTTTTCAGGTTTGTCCTGTTGAGCACTGCTGTAGAGACCTGAACATGTGTTCATTCTAAAGTTTTGGCAATCATGTTATCATTCCTCACATATTGTGTTCATACTCGTATTAATGTGTTAAGCTGAATTATGTATATACTTGTGTCTGGTGAAAGCACTACCAGTGTTTCCCCCAGTACTGTGTTGTTTAGGCGGCCGCCTTAACAACAATAGGGCCCCGCCTTGACTAATGTGTATATATAAAAAAAATACATAGATAAATATTTTTTAATTATGCATTAACAAAGTAGAAAACTCGCGTAGGGAAAGAAAACATACTTCCATCAGGTGTAAAAAAGAAAGATCAATAATGCATCAGTAATACTCTTTCAACAATGGTCATGCCGCTCCTTGACCACCTTGACTAAGAAGTTTTCTGGGGGAAACTGACTACACAACTCCAATCCCTGCTCAACCTATCAGAGTTGACTTGAAACCCCCGCAGAGAAAGGGGACGCGATTGAGAGCTCTGGGGGCTCTCATTTCAAACTTCAATAATGTTTAAAGGGATTGTGTTAGTCCTTGTGTGTTCATATTAAATTGCAGTTCTAATCTGTAACCACAATGACGTGTCAAACCACTTTCCTCTGCAGCCTTGGTGGACGATCAGTGTAGTCCTGAATATCGCCAGGCTTCACCAGCCAACAGCCCCACAGAGGAGGCCCAGATCCCGTTTTCCGGTTCTAAGGGGTCTACTGGGGGATCCAGCCCCAAGAAGGGGGAGTCTACTGGTGGTTCCAGCCCCAAGGAGGGGGGACTTATTACAGACAGCTCCTCAGACAGTAGCAGTGATGAAGAAGAACTGGGCATCAAGAGGAAGATTCGGAGCTGCGTTGCTCAGATCAAGGTAGAAACTACAAGGTGATAATGGCTAACCTACAACCTTTTAATGTCTCCTTCAAGCTGACAACTGTATAATTGTTCTTCCAGAGAGCAGAGCATGACAACTTCCTACCCAGCAACCGCTCTAGGTCCCGAGAGAGAGACCAGTCTAGGTCCAGGTCCAGAGAAAGAGACCGGAGTAGAGACCGAGGACGCCACATAAGGTGCAGACGCTGCATACAGTAGGGTCCATATAGTAAGCTGCATAATGTACAGACGCTGCATACACATAGACGCTGCATACAGTAGGGTACATACAGTACAGGCACTGCATGCAGTAGGGTCCATACAGTACCGGCGCCACATACAGTAGGTTGCAGACAGTACAGCCACTGCATTCAGTAGGGTCCATACAGTATGCTGCATACAGTACAGACGCTGCATACAGTAGGGTCAATACAGGAGGCTGCATACAGTACAGGCCCTACATACAGTAGGGTCCATACAGTACAGACGCTGCAGACAGTAGGGTCAATGAAGTAGTAATGCTGCCACTGACGACTAATTTTCTAATGACTAATCTTTCGACTAATTTCTAGATTAGTCGACTAAATGACTAATAAAAAAAAGAAAATAATAAGAATTGCGCGCTGAAAGCAGACAGGTGGCAGCTTTGCTGCTCGTGTTTACACTTGCATGCATGGGGTTTAAGACATTGCTGCCAAAGTCATTAAGTCATCTAATGCAGGTGCGCGGCGCACAGATGTGAATTACCGTGAGGCGTTTGAGACAAGAACAAAAATAAATTGGCGGTCAATAGTAAAACGACTCTTCCACTAAAGAAATTGTCATCTACTAAATTTCATTGTCGATTACGTCAACTAAGTCGACTAAACGCGGCATCACTATACAATAGTCATTGCATACAGTAGGGTCCATACAGTACAGACGCTGCATACAGTAGGCTGTATACAGTACAGACACTATATACATTAGGTTAAATACAGCATAGGCACTGCATACAGTAGGGTCCATACGGTAGGGTCTATACAATACTGACGCTTCATACTGTAGGGTCCATAAAGTACAGATGCTAGTAGGGTACATACTAGGGATGCACCGATATGAAAATTTTGGTTAATCACAATATTAATTTTGCTGTGATGGCCGATTACAGATATTTACCGACATCAATATACGTTTTTTTAAAAAAGTTTCTGATATGCTACAATTTTGTACAGACTGAAAATCATGCAAACTGAATTTTTGAATGTCTTCCTTTTATTTTCAGAACGTATTTAACTTCCAAAGAACAAGGTTACAGGGCTTCCATAAAACATAAGTAACCAACCTTTACCAACCAATCTATACTCTAGGGTCTATAGCATATACCCGCGTTGTCTGATTACAGTTTAATTCATTTTTCACAATTTACCAGCTATCATGAAGAATAATCACCGCGCCACTTGTTTCAATGCGAATCGCGACGGTCTATACTTTGAACATAAAGTGTACATATTTATAATTCGAAATTTGTCCCAGCCTTCATACCACAGATCCTCTAGGGTCTATAGCATATAACCGCGTTTTCTGATTACAGATTTAATTCATTTTTCACAATTTACCAGCTCTCGTTTTGAAGAATAATCACCGCGCTAGGGCTGTGCGATATGGGAAAAAAAATTATATCCTGATACAAATATAATAGAATAATCTTTATTGTCATTGTACAAGACAACAAAATTTTGTTTGGAGCAGTCCTCCTCGAGTTGCACAGTTCTAAAAAAACAACAAAAAAAACAACAAAACAAAAACAAAACAACAATAACATTATCAACAGTATTCGCTATATATATATATATATATATATATATATTAGAGATGCGCGGATGGACTATTATTTCATCTGCAACCGCATCACAAAACGCTTGATCCGCCCACCATCCATCCGCAAGAATTTTTTTACCCCATTTCAAAACCGCACCCGCCCGCCATCCGCCTGTTGTTTTTAGGTATGCGCTGCTGACGCGAGGCTAGAAAGTTCTTGCCTGTTCACTCGAGCCTATTAATTCCGAAATTTCACCGCATTGAAGGCTATATAGCCTACTGTAACAAGCCCAACACTTGCCTGCTTGCCTTGCAAATCAAAGTTTTCCGACTATTTTTCTTACCTTCTTTCTTAGGTATTCATGTTACTGAGCTAGAAGTTTAACTTGTTCTGCACATCTCGCGCTGCCAATGCCTGATGTCACTTCTGAGTCAAATCACTCCATCTCTTTTAAATTCCATATTCCACGAGTGGTAGGCTACAATGACTGGCTGTTTTAAAATATAACTTATACGAAACAAAATAACCCAGGCAGTTTCATCTACGAGACGTTAAAGCTTCTTCCAATACTGACAGCTGTCTCATAACTTGCAGGTCTGTGGAGACGCGACATGGGACGGATCGTCACTTAATTTAACTTTTTCCATACTGACTGTGTCTGTGTCTGTGTGTGTTGTGAGACGAATGGGACGGATCGTCACTTAATTTAAACTTTTTTGCGTGTGTGTGTGTGTGTGTGTGTGTGTGTGTGTGTGTGTGTGTGTTTGTTAGAGACAGAGAGGACTCAGTGAAACATCGGAAAACACCAATTCCGCGAAAGATGAACCTTTATTGATGGCTTCTATCAGACAATGCCTTTTTTATGAAGAAACAACAGGCAGAAAAAAATATTATACAAAATAAATAAATATCTTAATGCATTAGGCCTAGCCTTTAGCTCAATCACTTCAGCCTTTGGGAACAGTAAATTAAATAACAACCTGCGGATTGAACTACTACCAGCCACTCAAACTACTACAAACATATGAAACTAGTTCATATTAGTTTCATATCAAACTAGTCAAACTAGGTATGAAACTATAACTACCAAATTAAACTATAACCTGCATATCAAACCTCAACCAGCCAGTCAAAATACAAGACACATATCATGAAACTACAACCACTATACAAAACTTAAACTACTCAAACTAAATAAAAAAAAACGGCGTATAGGCTATTGTGTCTCCTAAGCCTTAAGCTATCAATTGTGGTGCGCCCAAAACGCAAGCTATAAACGTAGCCATCCTAATTTAACCAAAATAAACCTCTGCTGATATGCCTAACCTATGTTCTATTTAGAATGTGTCTTAGCACTTTGGAGGAATAAGATAGCATCCACAGTGTCAGGATTCAGGCGAGAGCGCCTGGCTTCTATAACGCGCCCTGCTGCACTGAAGGAGCGCTCACTCGCAGCACTTGTTGCTGGAACGCAAAGAATACGCTTTGCCAGGTGCTGTAGTCATGGGAACGACTGGCCTTGTTTCTCCCAAAAGGAGAGTAGATTTACCTCTGCTGATCCTGCGTCTATATGGAAATTTGTAGACGAGTACCCCTCTACCTCATCCACAATTAGGCCTGCTGTATCCTCCTCCCATTCCGTAAAGTCAATCCTTGGCTTTTTCGGTATTGCGCCCTCACCTACAAAAGACAGATGGAATATAATATTGATCCATGTCGGTACATAGCCTAAAATTTTACACTTTTGAAAACAAACAAATGAAAAACACACAATCAAGTGCCTAATTAGACTTAATAGCCTAAGCAAAGTATTGACTCACCACCTAGCTCTGTTGCTGGCATGGGCTAGGCGACTGGGTTGATTTCTTCTCCATCATGACTGAGACGGACACCTTCCTCTGGTAAAAGCTCCCGAACTTGCTTAAGCACTTCTCGTCTGTCCTCTTCTGCCAGCATTTTAAGGGACTTGAATTTCGGGTGGAGAAAGGTGGCAATTTTATGAGTAGCAGTAGGGCACATCTTATCACCAAGCAGGGCAGACGCGCGAGAGCGCAGAGTTTTCATATAAGGTGTGTCTCCAAACTTGGGCTCACAGTGTTTTTTGAGCTTGGAAAACCAGAGCAACACCATGTGAATCGTTGGGTAAAGTTCCCCTTCAAGCTCGGTGATTGCTAACTTGAAAATGGTGGGAAAGTCGATCAAGTGTGTGAGTTGATCCTTGTGGATGCCATCAAGGCGATGTTCTTGGTCTCTGTTCTGTAGCAGCTCTCTTATATCGTGATATTGTCTCTATGGATTCCAACATAGTGACTTTACTGTTCCACCGCACATCACATTCTTGATTCACAGTGTGCTTTAGGCTGGCGATGGCACCGGTTCGCTTCAGGTAAGCAACAAGCTCTTTGCAGTAATCCATCAGGTCCACTACATCCTCAATGCTGTCGGAATCAGCGCCCTTTGTACTGAACGTATGTCTCAGCACCGTGTTAATGATGTGTGCGGAGCACGGAATCCAGTGATAGGATCGGAGTGTGGCCTTTATGTTTGAGCCCTGGTCACTGACAAAAACTATTTTGTCAGTGACCAGTCTGTATTCCGTAAGACATTAACACACTGGTAATCTGCTCATGGAGGTTTTCGCTGGTTTTTTTCAGGGTAGGGTCAAATTCCACAGTTGCCAAAATACGATTTACCAGCTTCCACTCACTGATGGTATGGCACGTAAAGGACTGTGTATGCCCTTCTTTTTAACTCATCAGTCCACATATCTGTGGTTACGGCAATACCACCGTTTCCTGCTTAGAGCTCTCTGGATGCGCATCCGAAAGTGTCTTCTTATCAATGTAGCCTGCTTCTTTGCCCGGTCCGCAGACCGTTTGCCTACGGGGTAAGATGGGCAGCCGCGTCAACGGGCACCGAATTTAGCACCCTATGTCCATATTAACGTCTGGGCCACTTTTGTGAAATCCTTGCCAGACACTATATCTAACGGGCGCATATCAAGAGAGCACAGTTCCACACATGACTGTCAGCTTTGATTTGACATCCTGTGTACTCTACTGGGATCTCGACGGACGAAACTTGTCGATAATTCCACTAGGCTTGTGGGATTGTTTGAGCTTGTAGCACACTTTGTTGCGATGCACCATGTTAGACGTACCCGTCTTGTGACTGTCATGGACATAGACACCTTTGCAGCTTTTGCAAATGACAGCCTGCACTGGTGTCATCTGGATTCACCACTTCATAAAAATTGTTCCAGACAGCACTTTTCCGACCTTCTCTTTCCTTTGTTTTTAGTTCTCCCTTTTTTATCTTTTCCCTAACTACCTTCGCCTGCGCTGCCATCTTCTCAGATCAACGCTGTATGCATATAGGCCCTACATGGAACTAATTCAATTTACTGCCTGATGAGAATTGGATTATTTCAAAATGTGCTTGGAAGTAGGTAACGACATTTAACAATGTGTATATATTTTTGAATTTCGTTGGTTAAACCGCCAACCGCCCGAATTTAATTAAAATATTATTTTTTGTCACGTCACCCGCCCGATCCGCGGTTTAACCGCAGAGTCCGCGGGTGTAACCGCCAACCGCGCATCTCTAAAATATATATATATATATATATATATATATATATATATATATATAGACACACACACACACACACACACACACACACACACACACACAGTGGAGGAAATAGTTATTTGATCCCTCGCTGATTTTGTAAGTTTGC
>OLKM01007248.1:0-12229 GCA_900291075.1 Melanogrammus aeglefinus | reverse complement strand
AACACAGCTCCCTTTTTGTATGGATTACATCACTCATTCTTGGGGTCAATCATGTCTTTTCTGAAAAGGTCCTGCAGGACATTGCTTTCTGGTGAGGGAGCAGGAGAGGTGGCTCCATCGTACGGACGAACTGCAGGTCGCGAGACCTCATCCAACCTCCGGCGTCATCGGACGAATTGGAGGTCAGGGTTCAGCCTCTCCTGGCCCGCATTGTTGGTTATTGGCATCTTTAGGCCTGTTCTTCAATGTTGATCGGACCGAAGGTATTTTTGATTGATTTTTATCTGCAATTCTATCTCACACTCCAGTCTCCGCCACCGAGGGCGTCATACCCGCTCGGAGCGGCTGTCCTGTAGCTACTTGCGTGGAAACTTGGAGTTACGACCGGGGTCGGAGATCATAGGTCTTATATATCGTGCCGCTAGGTATATAATTCTCCCATCCCCTTATTTTAATGCTGTTATTTTAATTCGTGGCCCTACCGAAAGCTACAGTGTTTTTGTTTATTTCTTAGGCACCAGCGGAAAAGTCTGCTGCGATCAAGAGTACCAATGCGGACGGCCATCGTGCCAGGCTCCCTCGATAACAGCAGGTCCGGTTGAGGTCTTCGTTAAAACGGCAGAAGTGGACGTTTGCAATCACTGCCCCCCCTTACTCTCCCTATCCTCTTGTTTCCTTGTTTTACTCTGCTTTATTTTAAGTCGCTTTAGGACGGAAAAAGCGTGCTGCTCGAGGCCCTAAATGTAGTGTTTCACGCTTACAACCCCTGCTCTGGCGCATCACTTGGTGGCGGAGACTGCTGGTGACGGTGGGGCGCCGTCTCCATGTGTGGACCCAACAGAGTCTCGGCAGGGCGGGCGCACCGCTGGCGCTGGGCAATCCGGCCCGTTTCCAGAGGCCTGCTATGGAGATGGAAGGGCGGCTGGGACAGGGCGGCAAGATCAAACCGCTGCGCCCATGAAGAGTACGTAAACACTGCCTCCATTTCAGGCCGTTTGTGACGGGCTCTGACTTTGCATCTCGTGTGTGTGACTGAGAGGTGTCTTTGTATCCTTTTTAGCAATTACGCCCAATAAAAGAGTTGGACACGTGTCTGTGACTCTGGAATGAGCCCATGCTGGGTTGTACAGCGATTAAAAACTTTTTTCTACCCCATATGCTTGTTGACGCATGGGAAGAACAAAACCATATAAAAATCTAAACGTATTTAACTTAGTAAAACTGAAAGAGTTCCCCCATATTTTCTTAGTGGTAAATTTAAATTCTGTCATGTCATTTAAAATGGGTTGTGCAAGACCTGGTTGGCATTTCAATCCGGCTTCAATGAGGTTGGCGCTTGGAGGTATTTGGGTAGACATTAAGTGGGAATGACTATAAGTTTTGTTGAAGTTTGCTTCTGCAGTGCTTTAAGTTTGGTGAAACAATTGCTTGTAAAGCCGCACAAGCCAACTCACTTGAAATCCATTCCTGTCAAACCACCCCCATGCTACCTTTTTAATCTGGGTCACATGTTTACGGGAGGTCACTTTGAAATACACCTGTATGCTCTCTATATGACGTTTTAAAGGCATCTCTTTTACGCTTCTTCGGCCTGGCTAGCACATCACAGACAGGGCGCTACGAATGGACACTTGGCGGGTTCTCTCTAGAGAATTTAGCGAATAGGTATTAGTTAAGAGATGGAACAGCTCGAGTCGTTTACAGTCCAGGGGACGTGGTGGCGGTAGATGTTGAATAAGAGTTACTTTTTAACTTTCAAGTGCAAGCGAAAGCGCAGAAAACCAAATATTGTCAGATTGGAGGCGCTCTATCCGTATTGAACTTGAGCCCCAGCTTTAGAGGGCTCTGTGCACTCGGATAGGAAATGCCTTCTTGGTGACTAAAGTAGTGGTTTATAATTCAGACATAGCCTCCAACGACTCTGAGCCCAAGTGTGTTCTGAGGGGGGGGTTTGAGCTGGAACGGTGGATTCAACCACAAAGTGCTTACGACAGGGGCGAGAAATTTACAAGAATTTACACATTGGGACTCGTGTTTGCATTTTAGAAATCAAACAAATTATTAATACTTGGCATCCAGAGAAATAAAGGTTAATTATTTGTGCTTTAAATTTAGTTAGGGAGGGGGGGGAATTTGCAATTCAACAATAGTAACATCTCTCTATAGTTTTATATACAATACTATAAAAAGGCTTGTTTAGCTCGAAAGTATTCACTTTATATAAAAAGCAACAACAGGTTATTCATCACCAAGAAGGCCCTTTTTTGCTATCTCTCAAAGGTTTTCCTATTGCAAATAGTTCACATAAGTAACACACTTCAGGGAGTACCATAAATATTTTAGCACACCTACACAGACACACATAGGCAGTTGACTTAAAACCCCTCTGCTCTTCCCATCGCGTCGTGCGTTCACACGGCTGCCAACGCACGTTAAAGTCAGACTTTCAAAAGTCCAAACAAAACATTTCTTTAATATAGGCATATTCAACACTGAGTGGGTAACTTGTCTCGACACTTTAACATGACATTAACATGTTAATATTACATACATTTAACATTTTTTTGCACCACTTCCATATCAAGCCACATAGGGATTATTATATTTTGATGTTCTCGTTTAGCATTTGAACACTTAAAAGATGTAAGAAGTCACAATTTTTTATTTGGACCAATATGAGCCACTTCGCTGAAGCAAACAAAGATTTAGGGAAACGCCGTACTCTAAGCGGATTCCTGCAGGGACGAGACCAAGCCGTGTAGTGTATATTCAAAAGCGCTAAACCAACTGGATTTTGGCACATCACCACATATCTACTCAAGAAGTCCCGAACCAGGACGTCCACAAAGACGGGTTTCCAAGTGACGCTAATGAGAGCCGACGCATCTTCTAAACACAACAGACAAACATGTGGTTAGGAACCCCAAGTTACCCCTTACAAACAGGGCCAGGCCGGATGTCAACACAAGGGGAATCAGTGAACTCCTAACCCCAAAAACAAAAACCTTCAAACCAAACATGACATGTCAGAACTAAAGGGATTCTTACATTTGGCATTCAGCTGTAAGAGTTGGACTATGTGGTTCATCAGATCAACCCTGCTTCGACTAGACCAGCTGTCCTGTTCCCAATCAAGTCCAGACACCCCCAACATGAGCGTTGCTTAAAAAGATCAACAAAGCACTGAGCTAATGCACTGTATATATGTGGTACAAATGCGTTATAGCTACATTCATAATAGCTACCATCTAGAATACAAATACTTCAATTGTTATCGTTTTGCTTGTTAGGTAAACAGGATGCTTCAAAGCAGCAAGGCAGAAAGAAATAAACAGTGTAGTATGTTTGTCGCTATAAAATCTTTTTTTTTTTCCTTTTTGTTTTTTTTTTGCTTTAGTGTGAAAAATTATATTAGAAACCAGAACACTGAGTTAATTAGAAGGGAAAGGATTCCATCTAGATTCACAGCAATATTCCAACCGTCAATAAACATACACCAACACAATCTCCAGCAATCTCATATGCACCACTGCACATCACTGTCACACGCCTCCGTTTTGTAGAGTAACAATAGCACGAGAATTTCACAGAAATAATAAAATGTTAACAAAAACAAAGTGCAAACACAGCTGCCGTCAAATCGAAATGTGGCAATTCTCTCAGACCTCAAAATAGTTTCCCAAGGTGGCAGCACAAATCTTACAAAATAGATACTTGTTCTTTTTCTCTCTCGCTCTCTCTTTCTCTCTCGTTCTCTCATTTTTTTTTGTAGTGTGTAAATATACAAAAACGAAAAAACCGCTAACAACCTCAACAACATCAACATTGAAAGTTTAAACGCAGCAACTCAACGACATGGAACTGGCTGGCGGGCTGGCAGCGTCGTCGTGTGGGGCGTGGGGTGGGGGGCGGGGGTGTGTGAGCCACTTAAGGTTTCACAGGAAAACTAGAGCGGCCCGGACCACCGGTGGGGGGGGGGGGGGACGCTTCACCCCCAGCCCCGGGGCTCTCTCCAGGGGGGACACAAGTGCAGAGGAGGGTCGGCGTGGTCGGGAGGGACAAGGGCCGGGGGGCGATGGGGGGGCGGCCCGGGGTCACATGGGCTTGGTGTAGCCGAAGATGCCCACGGGGAAGTGCTTGACGTGGGTGGGCCACTGGGCGGCCAGCTGGAAGAACTTGACGTCGTTCCACTCCACGCCGTCGATAGAAACTGCACGGAGGAAATGAACGTTGGGTCGGTTATATGACATAGGGTTAAATAGGCTGGGACTCCAAGCAATGTATCTGTATACACGGTGTGGCGACGATATCGTTGAAATAAAGATTCACAGCGAGCCCTCGGTCATACCTCGCTCTGCCACTTGATGGCAGCAGAGCATTTCAATTGCGTTCCTTGCGCTCATATGACTTTATTATGGTTGTGCATTAGTCTGTACGGGTCTGTGTGTGTCTGTGTGGGT
This sequence comes from Melanogrammus aeglefinus, assembly GCA_900291075.1. Lineage (NCBI taxonomy): Eukaryota > Metazoa > Chordata > Actinopteri > Gadiformes > Gadidae > Melanogrammus > Melanogrammus aeglefinus. The sequence continues at coordinate 7,769 of OLKM01007248.1, read as the reverse complement.
GTGTTTGGTGTGTGTGTACATGTTTTGGTGTGTGTGTGCATGTGTTTTGTTGTCTGTGTGTGTTTTGGTGTGTGTTTCGGTTTGTGTTTGGTGTGCGTGGGTGTGTGCGTGTGCGTTGGTGTGCGTGTGTGTGCGCGTGTGTTTGTTACCTCTCAGCATGGTGTGCTGGTGCTTGGCAGTGCAGATCAGCCTGCTGATGCCATCGATCACTTGGCTCTTAGAGTCCAGCTCTTTCTCTTTGGGCTTCTTGCTGAGGAAAATCACTGTGGAGGAAGAAAGGTCATCATGAGGCACGGGCTGACCAAGCAACAACAAACACGCCTGACCCAGGTCTCTCTGTTGCCAGCAATATGGCCACTTATATGCACTGGCAACACACTTTATGGAGATTATGGTCAGGAACAAAACCTCAAACAAACTCCAGAAAATCTCTTATATCACACACACACACACACACACACACACACACACACACACACACACACACACACACACACACACACACACACACACACACAGTCTTCGGGTTTGCTAATTGCCATTCTTTGTAAAAAGCTAAATTATGAGACACGAATCCAGTAAACGAAATAACGTTATAATAACCTGTTTTTCTCCTATTTCCTGATCCTACTTATCGTTGCTTTGGGTTTGCAATTACATCTGCTCTTACAGACACGCACACACACACACATTGGATTATGTGTTTTTTATCAGTTTCACACACACACACACACACACACACACACACACACACACACACACACACACACACACACACACACACACACACACACACACACACACACACACACACACACACACACACACAACTACCAACCTATTTCTAGTTTGCTGAATGCTCTTCCTTTTCAATAGCTGTACTATCCAGAGTTCCGAGACTTGAATCCAGTACAGGAAGTAGTCTTTAACAACAATACGGTTTTCTTCCCAAGTTACACACAAACACACATTGGAGCATCTGTTTTCCATCTGTCGCACAGCCACAGATGGACCCAACACCCACCTTTCTTGTCTCTTCTCCTTGGTGACCACGGTCATGGCCATGCTGGGCGGGGGGGTGAGCTCGCCCCGCAGGGCAGACGGCTGACCTGTAGCGAGCGGAAGTTGCTCTTCAGCGTGTTCTTCAGGCCCACGTCTCTCTTCTCGCCCTCCTTCTTCTTCTCCGGGCCCTGCCACGTCCAGTAGTCCACCTGCAGCCCCATCACCTCGCCGCCCGAGCACGGAGAACTGGAGCGCGCGCACGCACGCAAACACGCAAACACGCAAACACACACACACACACACACACACACACACACACACACACACACACACACACACACACACACAACACACACACACACACACACACACACACACACACACACACACGAATACTTGAAAATCAAGGATACATTGAACAATCCTCTATGGCCATGTGATCAAGGGCAAAATTATTCTTATAACACGCATTTAATATAAATAGCGTATCAGGATATATATGAGAAATCCTATTCCCATCAAAAGGTGCCTTGCTGACTGGCATTCAGGGGAAGGGATCACGCCTACAGACAAACGGACGAGCCAACTCCAAGCAAATGTGAAGAATGCTGTTGAATTTGATTTTAATGTCAAACGGGTTACGAGCAGTTCAGTCAGGCTGGCGGCGGTCTAGCGGCCGTCATTGTGGGGCAACACACCCAGCACCCACACACCCTGTGTAGGAGCCGCATTTAAGTTTTTTATGATTTGAGTGACTCACTAATTGCTCCTTCTTTCCCCACCTTTGGTGAGTGCACACCTGCGACAGGTGCTGATGGTGCACCCTTTAAATAGGCCACGGAAGTGCATGACGTGGAGAAGGCTGGCAAGCAGATACAGTTATTGACCGTCTGTTTGTGAACTGTGCAACTTGATATATATGCATCCTTAATTTGTTATATTTTGTTTACAATAAATGACGGCCAAAGGACGGCCTTAGACAGTGAAACTCTTACTCTTTTTTGGACACAAACTGCGCGGTCAAACAATGCCATCACCAGCTTTCTCCGTGTGGCAAAAAGGACAACTTGGGATCTTGTGGTTTATAGGAAAAACCCAACACACGGTTTTTTTCGCGCCATTACATTAGTCAATAACTTTGCCTTCGATTTTTTTGATTTTTCCCCAATGGTAGGCTTATTTGGATTCATGCGATCTGGAGGCAAAGGAACGTCGGCCAAACGCGTGGAACAAGTAGCACAAAGGAACGCTTCACAGAGGTTTGAGTGAAGATACCATTACGTTAATGGATTTTTCGTTAACATGTAACAATGGACTAATTTAGAAACATGTTTCGTCTATGATTTTTTCGTTAATCAACTGAGATATTTAGTTTTTGTTTTTGGAAAAGACATGAAATGTTTTGAATCTTTTTTTTGAGATATTTCGAATAATCTGAAAGAGGATAAATACCTTTCGTTATTTTTGGAAGTTTATTTTAAGCACGATGGACAGTTCGGACGAAGCCTACGAAATGTCACCGGTGGAAGGAGTCGGCGAGCAGGCAGCGCGTTTACGCGCAGCTAGGTCCGGTAAAATGTCTCACCTTACACGAAGGATGAACATAATGAACAATTTGATGGTAGGGAATGAGTATCTTGAGGAATTGAGAGGAAACTTAACCAAGTTTGAGGAAATGCTTGACTCATTCCAAACCTTGCATTCGAATTACGCAGAGTTTTTGGATGAGGAAGCACGCAAGGAGGATAACGAGGCATGGTATAAGCCGCGACGAATGCAGATCATGGCTTTCGTGAGGCGTGTGAATAACTGGATTTCGCAGGCAGACGACGCTGGTGCCTCTAGCGAAGGTGGGGTAGCCTCTTCTGCCGTCATGCAGGAGGAGGAGGACCCAGCGGAATCTGTTAATGTTGCAGACGTCGATAACACCGATGCGCAATCAGTTTCAGTTTCCAATAGATCCAATAGATCTACGTTGTCTTCGTCATTGCGCGTCGGCGCAGAGGCAGAACGTGATGGCTTTAGTGGCAAAAGCTGCAAAGATTAATGGAGAAGCATGCAATGAATAGAAGAACAGGAACAAATGTTAAGGAAAAAGAGAGAACAGTTGGAATTGGATGCAGAAATTGAAGCCGCTACCAGTAAAAATCAACTATCTAAAAAATGCTGAAACAAATGTATCTAACCCTGTGCATTCTGTTAAAGGGTCCGTATTAGGTGCCGGAAGCAGCTCAAGACACAATCTGATGCATCAACAGCTTACACAAGCAAAGCTGGAGGAAAGGTTAGACTAATTCGCTTCCATCCTCATTATGGGACTGCTCCAGCAGTCAGGAGTAAGACAGGTACCCATGTTAAATTTCCCCTGCTTAAGTCAGGTGCAGATAGGCAACATTTAGGCGCAGACATGCCTACTCTCCATCCCAGTGCCGGCAGTGATATTAGGTCACAACAGCCACACACCTCCACATGTAGCTTTCCCTCTGCCCAACACTCATCTCATAGCTATTCCTCTGACATTCCCCCTGTTATTCCACATGCTAGCTCAGATCAGGGGAATCACATCATCCACGTTTTGGAGAATCAAAGTGAACTGACAAGGATGCTCATGAAACAACAACTTCTAGCTACCCTACCCCAACGAAACATCCCACTCTTCGACGGACATGTTCTGGAATACAAATCGTTTCATTCCATTCAATTGAACAGAACATTGAAAGGAAAACCAGACAACAATACAGACAGGTTACAGTTCCTTATTCAATATACCAAGGGCCAAGCACAACGGATGGTCAAGAGTTGTGAGTACATGTCACCAGACAGAGGCTATCAGAAAGCAAAGCAGTTACTAAAAGATAACTTTGGAAACGAATATAAGATCTCTTGTGCATATTTGGAAAAGGTTTTATCATGGACTCAAATGAAATCTGATGATTCTAAAATGCTACAAGATTATGCCATGTTTCTCAGGAGCTGCTGCAACGCCATGGAGGAAATGGAATACATGCAGGAGCTGGACACCATATCCAGCATGAGAAGCATTGTCCTCAAGTTGCCATTCAAGCTCAGGGAGAAATGGCTTAACAAGGCATTTGAGCTGCAAGAACGTCAAGGACGTAGGGTGAGAATTTTAGATCTTGTTTCCTTCATTGAAAAACAAGCCCGTATAGCAGCTGATCCAATTTTTGGTAATCTACAGGATCAGTCATCTAGTAGAGTTAGGGCTAAATCCCCTATTAAGTCACAGCCCTCAAAGTCGTATGGCAGTAGCTATGCCACTAGCATTGCTCTTGCCCAAAAAGAGACAAAGCCTGAACCCTCTTGCCCCTTCTGTAGCTCAGAGCACACATTGGACTTGTGCAAAGACTTCTTGAAGAAAATACATAGGGACAAGATTAGTTTTTTAAAGACCAAGGGCATATGCTTTGGATGTCTATCCGCAGGCCACATTAGCAAAGAATGCAAAAAGCGACTTACTTGTAAAGTGTGCAAGAAGGCTCACCCAAGCGCTTTGCATATTGAGTTTAAGGACGTCACAGCTAAAGAAGCAGGAAAACCCTCTGGTCTTATAGGAAGTGCATCAGCAGAGTTATGTGGTCATATAGGGGCTGGAGACCAAGAGTGCGCACTTTCAATCGTCCCAGTTAGGGTTAAGGCAGCAAAGGGCGGCCAAGTCTTGCAGGTGTATGCCCTCTTGGACCCAGGGTCTTCTGCCACATTCTGCTCTGAGGAGCTCATGACGCGTCTTAATCTAAACGGAAGGAAAACACAAATTCTTCTACGCACAAATGAATCAGGAAAATATCTGTTCCCACTCATGTTGTTTCAGGAATTGAAGTTGTCAGCATTGGACAGCGATAACTTCTCACCTCTTCCTGACACTTTCACTCAAAAGGAAGATGCCAGTAACAACTAGCAACATCCCCAGGCAGCATGACTTAGCGCAATGGGCGTATTTAAGTAAAGGTCAAAAATCCCCTCCATTAGTGCCAAGGTAGAGCTGTTAATTGGAACTAATGCTCCAACACCTGATAGAACCATGGGAGGTTGTTAATAGCCAAAGGTGGGGGCCCCTATGCAGTCAGCAGAACACTACTGGGGTGGGTGGTAAATGGGGCCACTTAGAAAGGGAAACTGGCAATGTAAGGAGTGTTACTGTTGAATAGGATTTCAGTGGCAAGGCTGGAAGAGCTTCCTGATCTCCTCCCAGTACAATCAGGATTTTAATGAAGTTGCATCTGAGGAGAAAACTGAAATTTCCATTGAGGACAAAGGATTTTTGAAAATGGCCAACGAGGCAGTTCTGAATGATGGACATTACAATCTGAAACTGCCCTTCAGAAAGGCGGATGTCTGTATGCCAAACAATCGCCAAATTGCAGAACAGCGCCTCCACAGCCTAAAAAGGAAAATGAACAAGGACGAGCAATATAAACAGGAATATGTTGCATTTCTTGGTGACATCTTTGAGAGCAGTTATGCAGAGGAGGTCCCACAGGAAGAACTCGGACAGTCAACAGGAAAAGTATGGTACTTGCCACACCATGGGGTGTACCACCCTAAAAAGAAAAAGCTTAGAGTGGTCTTTGATTGTGCCGCCTCTTACCAGGGTGTATCCCTCAACACAGAACTGCTGCAGGGACCCGACCTGACAAATTCCCTTATTGGAGTCATCCTGAGATTTCGCAAAGAGCCTGTTGGAATCATGTCCGACATCAAGTCAATGTTCCATCAGGTTAGAGTAGCCAAGTCTGATGTTAATTACTTGCGATTCCTGTGGTGGCCACAAGGTGACACCAGTCAAGCACCGAAGTCACACCGTATGCTTGTACACATCTTCGGTGCTGTGTCTTCCCCAAGCATTGCAAGCTTTGCATTAAGAAAAACTGCTACTGACAATGAACACTGTTTCCCCCCTCAAGTAGCTGAAACAGTCCGGCACAACTTTTACGTCGATGACTGTGCCAAGTCTGTGGCCAAGGAATCTGATGCCATCCAGCTGGTAAAAGATCTCAACTGCACTATGCAGGCAAGGTGGGTTTTCAGCTCACTCAGTGGGTCAGCAATAGCGCGAGCAGTTTTGGCATATCAAATCCCCAAAGAACACAGGGCCAAGCAAATTAAAACACTGGATCTTGACAAAAGACAGTTTGCCCATTGAAAGAGCACTAGGACTGCAGTGGTGTGCGGTATTCTGACAATTTCAATTTAACATAAAATAAGCCAAAAGCCACACCCCGCAGGAGGCATACTTCTCTGTTGTTAGCTCCATCTTTTGACCCACTAGGCTTTCTTGCTCCTCTCATTCTCCCAGCACAAGCAGTTGCTACAGGAAGCTCTGCCCAGCGAGGCTACGGATGGGATGAGCCCCTGCCCGAGCCAGTGTCTGAAAGGTGGAATGGAATGGACCAACAGCCTGGAGAGGATCAAAGGCTTCAGTGTTCCCCCGCTGTCTGAAACCAAAGGGCTATGGAGTGACAAAACTGTGCCGAGCTGCATCACCTTTGCTGACGCCCAGTGAGAGTGGCTATGGATTCGGTAAGGCTACATCAGACAGTTTGAACAATCAGGACGTTATTCATGTCAATTTTGTCCTTGGGAAAAGTCCAGAGTCCTTCCCCTTAAGAACATCACAGTGTGCCACGACTGGAACTGGCAGCAGCAGCAATTACTTGTGAAGGTAGCACCGAACGGTGAGAAGAGAGAGTTACACCTTGACCTAAAGCCCTTACTCCATTGTTCTCTGGACTGATTAGCCAAACAGTGCCTAAAAAATACATTGCAAAATGACCTATGCTAGGTACCAAGACTCTATGTAGCCAATAGGGTTTCTACACCTGATTAGGGACCAATTAACACAGACATGTCCTCAGTGGAGACGTGTACTGCAGCCAAGGACACAATCCCCTGCTAGATGATTCTATCGAGAGGATATGAATGCAGGAAAAATTCTAATGGAGCAAAGGAGATGTGATACATGGCCTGAATTCTTATGGAACACTCAGGAAAGTTTGGCCGGTGGAGGAAGCATTTGGGATCAGTGTCACAGGGACGATCGCAGAGGTCAGGAAAAAGGGCTCAGCTGTTTTGGGCAACAGTAGTGAACACTGGAACACCCACAGGACCAGCTTATTTCTTTTCTATTCGGACTGGATGAGACTACTTAAAGCAGTGGCATGGTACCTCAGGCTGAGAAAGATTTTGATGCTGATTTGGGAAAGGGGGAAGGAGCAGCCATCATGTCAAATAAGTACCCACACTCAAAACAGGAAAAGGGCAAGGAGATAAAAATTGAAGATCTCAGGTCTCAACCTTGGTGGACAGCTTCTCACAGTAAAGACATGGCAAAGGGCAAAAGGTCAGTCATCCACGTATATGCCAGAAGAAGAGCATTCTCCGTGCTGAAAATAGCAACACTAGAGATGACCCCGCCTAGAGTTGCAACAAGGGCAGCAAGAATCTGCAGGCTTGATCCTGTGCTGGACGATGCATTGTAAGAGTAGGTGGCCCGACTGGCACAAATCTGCAATGCCCCGAGGAAACACAAAACACCCTGTATCTTTGCCCAAAGATTCACACGTTTCCCATACTGCTCTTAAGACAACATCCATGAACGCTGTGGCGCACCAGGCAGAAACCAATGGGCTGTCAAGAGCTCCGGAAAAAGTACTGGATTGGTAAAGGGCAACTCAGTAGCAAGGAAGGTGGCTCTCAAGATGTGTCGTTTGTCCGGCGTGCAAGGGAAAAGCAGGTGAACAGAAAATGGC
>OLKM01007247.1:0-12232 GCA_900291075.1 Melanogrammus aeglefinus | reverse complement strand
ACATTAAAAACGGCGTTGAAACTCCAGCCACCCTTTAAAAACTGTTTACCGGAGTCCCCCTGAGTGTCAAGGGAAAATGTATGAGACCCTACTGGGGTCATTTCAGGGTTCCAGCCATAGACATTGCTTATCATACACTCTTAAAAATCCCTGTATGCCTGCAGAGATAACATCTTTCCCTTTCTAAATGGCACATTTCATTGAGCACTTAAAACTCTTTTCCTGTCACAAAAGTATCCAGAGCGGTCTGATGCAAACATGCAGATCAGGAGTTTTCCTGCTCCCCATGTGTGTAATGAATTTTGCATCACTTGTGTTTCATTGCACTCCAAACCAATCACTCCACCAGCTGAAGCGATTGGATTTCAACATACCTTACCGTGACACATGAACACATTGATTAGACATCCCTGCCAAGCGATTTGGTTGACCTTACACTATGAATACAGACAATCCTAGATAACTATCAATGTGACTATATATGGGTTTCCCTCAATGCATCTTGCTTCCTTCAAAGTGGCCTTTGGATTTAGAGCGGTTTGGCTGTGATCTAATAACCTTGGGGTACATTTAACCACCAAGGAATTGGACCCCCTTGAAACAATACACGTCTCCAGTGAACAGCATGGAGATCCATCACTTTGACACTCTAGTGGTGAAACAACCATCCCTCGTGGGACCAGCCTTGAGTGAAGGAAAACATCTCCTTGTACATAGAACTAAGCCAACACACACCCAAAAACCTTTAGAACCTCAGACAAATTCTTCAACTGGGCAGCGTCCGTTGTTTAGCTCCCATAAGGAACCAAGCATTGGGTTGCCCACCTACTAAACATCCAAGCTAGCAGTCCAGGAAATGACAACGGTGTTCATTTAGAAATACTGCAATGGTCAAGGTTCGGAAGTAGGTTGGCCTCATCTGTTTGTAGGCTAGTTGTACACATATTCTTGCGTATAAAGTAAGTGGCCACACTTGGAAAGGGAAAACGTTTATGTGTGGGAAAAGTTTTAATTCCCACCCCTTATCCCTTTATTTGTTGCACAATTATGGTTTTTACGCTTTCCCCCACTTTATCTTACAAATTTGGCTGAAGTTAAGGTAATGGTAAAGATATTAGTGAAAGGATTATGGGATGGTTTATTTTAAAAATATTAGGTTAGAGGGTTAGTTTTAGGGTTTTAACCCGGTGTCCGTTTATGCAGGTTAGAGCTGTTTAATATCAAAACCGTTTTAGTCGTGGGTACTTGGGAGATGTTGTGGTTAAAACAAAGTCAAATGGATTCTAAATGCAGATGGGGATAGTGTGTTTAAACAGAACAGACATTGCACTGTGTATAACAGTACATCAGTCATATAGGAAGCCTATAATTGAAAGTGCTTTTTCTCTGCAAAGGGATAAGTAACATTTGTTAATAATAAAAAAAATAAGTAATAAAAAAAAACAAACAAGAGACTGAAAAACTTCTGTAGGTAATATACTTACTCATTTCCTCAATCACTTTCCGGGTCACATTTCCCGGTATTTCTCTAACTCGGCTTGTAGCTGGATCTGCTCTTCTTTAAAGGACCTTTAACTCCTTCAGCAGAGATTCACGTTCATTCTACCACCACACACACACACACACACACACACACACACACACACACACACACACACACACACACACACACACACACACCACACCACACAACACACACACACACACCACACACACACACACTTTTTGAAAATGGCCTTTATATTTAAATGTTTGTTGGTATTGAGAGGTTTGATTGTTTCTTACAGTTTTCCTGGCGTCCAACTTTCGCCTTTTCCACAGCAGGCTCCACTAATGCTTTGCGCTGCTTTTGCCTCAGTATGGCTAAAGATTACACCAGAGTTTTTACTCATTATAAGCAGATACTTCATTTTGAAATAGACCAAACATTTAATTTAAATAGGCAATTAGACAGCAATCTATCTTTTGAGGAGGGCTACAGGTTTTACAAAGAGGAAATTCAACCCAGTACCCCTATAAAAGCTACTATACTAGCTACTTGGCTTTATTTCAAACAGTTTTCTTCATATCGTTAGCCGCGTTAGCATAAGTGCCCAGCCAATATGTGCAAATATGTGATATCTAACCTACTACTCTCCTATTCCTAATCAGAGCAATTTTTCATTCCATTATCACTATCTGCCCAAGTCAATCTATTTAACGCTAAATACAAGATGATCCATAAAAATGTCTTAGGCAATTATGGAATTGAGGCTAACGATAATGGGTATGTTATCGACTGGAGACACCCTAACCCCCAATTTGAAGGATCCATCTCTGTATTCACTCTCAGTATATCCTGAATATACAAATACTATATAGAAGACTGCGATGGAAACTCTGTCACCTGTTTCTCTAAATCCTGGAGTTTTACGCTTGCGGGCGTGCAGAGCTTTGCTGGGGAAGGCCAGTAGTAGTTTGAGGTTCCCACTCTCTCAGAGTCCACACCATGTTGTCATCCACCCAAGCTCTGCAGCACGTCCTTCACAGACATGGGCGCTTCAGGACAGTGGAGGACAGAGTGTGTTTTCTCATTTAGCAGCACACGTCCCACTTTCCATTGCTGCATTTCAAAAACTGCTGAATATGAAAAATACTGGTTGGTATATAGAAAAGACTTCTTTAGCTCAATAGCATGGACGCTTATTCACACAAAAACCTGTGATTATACATCAACATATCAGAAATACCACGTCAGTTTGAAAATACATGAAAATGGAATTATTGAATTTTAAGATGACTTGTATAAAGCAAGAGGTCCTCAAATGTTTTCAGTGGTCAACCTAATCCATATGGAGAGACTACGGAAAGGAATCTGACTACACACCAGGAACACAACCAAGCATTGTGCCAGATTGTTGCAAGAATGAACATTGAGCCAATAGGAAAACTTTATGGTTCAGTTTTCTTGAGAAGGTGCTTTTGATGAACACAACAAATGTTTCTGGTTCTCACCTAATGGCATGTGCACAATTGCACCTCTAGCTGTACATATTGTGCAACAGAAGGCTGCATCACATTCTACCCTTTCTACTGGGGCAAAACAATGTATCAATGTGTTGTACTAAACGATGTAAGTCGCTTTGGATAAAAACCGTCTTGCTAAATGCCCTAAATGTAAATGAAAATGTAACATTTAAAACTGCCCTTTAACCATAGGTGACCACCCCATCATGTTACAGCATCAATATTTCTTTTGTTTAGTTGATCCACTGCCCAAGAGGCCACTATTATATATAGGATGAAACAACATCCCCAAGTACTCAAGAAGTTTATAAACATATATTTAAATCAAATGTTTGACTTTCCCTACATTTCTGCATTGCACAGAGACAGGGGTGTGTCTCACATTTCAGCACTTCACCGGTCACCCTTCCCACATTGTGATCTGCACTCACTTATGCCTTTGGTCTTGGGAGCAATTTTTCAAATGTCTTTCAGCTGAAAGACATCTTTCCTGGAAAGAGCAAGAGTATGGCATAATAATAATGCAATATTATATGTAGTTTCCTCATAGGAGTACTTTTGATCGTATCGTGATGATTGCTACTCCATTATCCTGTTGCACCAGCATCACAGCAGCAGACATGAACAGGGTTGCAAAACGCATATACAAACTAGATGTACATTTAAAATCATTAACAAATGCATTCACCGCACATGCAAAACAGGATTCTGAAAGGGCTTTAGTAATTACGGAAACCTCCTTTACCCTACTCAATATGTTCGGAAGGAGATTCAACATGCTACATCTAGCATACTATATGTACATACATACAAGTATAATTGCGTGTATGATGAGTATAATTGTATAATAACGATCTACTGATTGATTCTTGGAAATGTATTTGCAATTGATCGCAATTATATTTTTAAGACGGATGAACTAGGAGAAGCAACTTACCGTTTCGAAAAAAATCTCCATCATGCGACTTCTTTTCTCTTCCAAACTTAGCCCTTTCTTTTTTGACTGTGATTGGAAAGACCATTCATTCAAATTTAAGCTGACTTTTTGGAGGACGAATAAAAACATACATTATCAACAACCTACTTATCAGAGGTGCAATTGATGTGCCAAATTAATAATCAACCGAGAAACTGCAGTCAACATTAGAACTGCATGGGCAACTATTAACTTTACTTCTACTTATCGGAGATGATATAACAATTGGATATGAACCTACCATTGTGATGTTTAATTAGATCGGCAACCGTATACCCCTTATTCGTTTTATGGAAATTGTATTGCATATGATAGCGGGAAGGTGTCGGAGGCAAGAACGTTTGAGTGCCTCACTGCCTACTACAGACCGACACCGTATTTCCCGCGGTGGTCTGGCATAATCAACACTTCCGGTTCCTAGAAAAAGAGGGAGGGACCACAATGAAAAAAGCCGGGGCATGGACGGGGCCCACGGTGGTTGTTTATCGTCCAAGCTGTGGAATTCGGTTTGCGTATCGGTTTGCTTGTTAGGGTATTATTAGTTAGGGTAAAGATAGAAAATGCCATGTTAGGGTTGTAGGTCTATATGTAGAGAGATATTGTATGTTTTATAATGGGAAAGCGTGAGGATAAGGTATATGGTTATATTAGGGTTACGTTCGATTATTTTTGTACAACTATTTAAAAGTTAAATAGTTGTATAATAGTTGTAATAGTTGTTTCAAAGTATTACATTTGAAAACGTATATCCATTTCCCTTATGTGGACTGTGCTGGGCCTGCATCATTTCAGGTGACACACTTCGGAGACAGAGCTCTATATAGTGGTCTCATGGCTCCCTCTTGTGGTGTGGTGCTTTGCCATAGCTGCGTTTCCACCCCCCATGCTTTTATGCGAATTTTGAAGTATCGAATCAGTAAACGTGATGGAAGCACCAAAATTCGCATAAAAATCCTCTGATTAGTAAAAAAAAAAATTCCCCCTTGCTTGACGTGGTTTTTAACTTATGCGAAAGAGTGTAAATGCGTAAAATAGGAGATGGAAAATTGGAAACACACTTTTCGAAACAGCTGTGACGTAGCGAACATTGAACACAAACGACTGACAACGTCTTTCCGATTTCCGCATAACGACCGGGTGTTACACCGAATTCTGCGACCCACCGAAAAGTGTGACCCCAAGGGGTGCTGTTGGCAATGAGCTGGATTTATGATTCGTTTCATGAACCAGTTCGTGTGCTCAGTTCGCCAAGATGAGTCGTTCGGAATCGTTCGTTCGTTCGTTCAGACCAGTTTCCGGTTCAGTCCAGTTTCCGTTTCCGTAGCGGTGATTGCATCATGCATGCCCATTGCTGGTTCTCACTGAGTCAGTCAGACTCAGTGTACCGAAACTCGACTGAACTGGTTCAGTCGAGTTCCGTGAATCGAATGGCGAATCGAATGCGAATCGAATCACTTTATCTGAAAGTGAGTCAAGATCGTTAATTTATCTATTAAAAATACCGAGATAAAGGAACAATGTGAACCGTACCCTAAAATGTAAACACCAGGCTACTTGACAAGAAAATGTGTGCGACCACCTGAGCTTTACTTCACACTCAGAGATAATGCGTTAGTAATGATATGCTTGCGCATCACCTGCGCAAGTGCTGCTGCGTAGGCCTACATGGACGTTCCAAGTATGTTTTACTTCATGTAATCGTGAAGCTAACGTGATTAAAGCCTAGTTATAGCACTATAACCTGCTCCTGGTGCAGTGCAAGCAACAGTGTGTGCCGTGAGTCGCTCGGTCCCTCGTTTTTCTGAACGAATGTCTGCGAGTCGTGGTCTGGAGGAGTCATTCTGAGTCACGAACGACGCGAATGAGACGACCGACGCGAACGCGACGACCGACGCGAACGAGACGACCGACCGCAACGAGACGACCACGCGAACGAGTGAGAAGAACCAGTGGTCGTTCGTTCTAACGATTCGTTCGTTCGAACGAATCAGTTCGCGACCGAACCACCTCTACATATTTTCTGCAATATGCACGAGTTTGAAGCGTAGACAGGCATGACAAAAACATACATGAAACATAAGATCTCCCCCCAACCAATTACCTTTTTATTAAAAGGTGCTTAATAAATACATTTGATTGATTTGCACTTTACAGACCCATACGGGCGTTTAGTACGACCGTTGACATGAGCATAAAGCGATAGGAGCGATAGCTTTAAAGCTGTAAATGAGAGTTTAAAACAGCTCCACTCTATGCAAATGAGCTAGCAGCGTTACGGCTGTAAATGAACGCCAGCCAATCGGAATGTAGATGTCTCTCGCCGGCGTGGGTCCCAGTAAACATAGGCGAGAACTTTCGTTCCTAGTTCCTACCACACATTTGTTTCTTCATCATGGTGCTTGTGAGAGAATAATTGCGGCTATTGCAGGGCATCGTATTTGTCTGCGATTGCATAGCCAACGTGGTCTTATAATAGCCTGATCATTAACTAAAAAACACCTAGAAAAAGAATAAAGCATCCAGCATATGATTTCAACAATGTATGAGGGCATGCGCAATCCGCATTATGCAACAGGGATTGTCGCACAGTGGAATGCTGATGGAAACCAGCGGAAGAGTGGGTGGCGATGTACGCGCACTTCAGAAGCAGGGAGATGCCGCACAGAAATCTATTTCTAATTTGTCAGTTTGCCGTGTGTCTGCCTGGCACAAATGCTCCCGTTGAGCGTATCTTTTCCATAATAACCAATACTACGCGCACGCACACACACACACACACACACACACACACACACACACACACACACACACACACACACACACACACACACACACACACACACACACACACACACACACACACACACACACACACACACGCACGATAGCGATCAACTAAACTATAATCTAGCATAAGAAATCACTCCATTAATTAGTTATTCAGTGTTTCATATATTTATGATTATTATTATTTTCTATTGAACAAACTTATGACTATCTTGTGTTGTTGTGTCTCGGCATCAGCAGCAGCACTTGCCTCAACTACGAGCATGCAGGCAAAAAGCGCGGCTCCTTTAAATGGAAAAGCAAAATCGCAAGAGCGATATGAGCTGTAAATATTTTGGAAAGCGTTGCGTTTTGAGCTATTCGGCGATTTTGCATCTTTTACAGCTTTTGGTGTGAACGTACAGTTACATTCACTTATATAGGCCTACATGTTTAGCAACGGGGGCTTTCCGCCAGGGCTTTGCGGATGAGGTTGGGTATTTCCGCATGGCCTATTTCCAATGAAACGCTCCCCCCCGATACGAGTAATAGGTCTAGCCAAGAAAAATTAAAGTATTTGAGCCTGTTCTAGATAGCACAACTCATTCTGGAACAACTCTTTCCCACCTTTTTTAAGTCATTGTTGATAATTATTGTGAGAAATCATTAACATGATCAGTGTCTTCACATAGGCCTAGAGATGATGATCATTAATCATTAATATTAATATATAACTAAAGGCAAACTGAGCAAATTTGTTGTTTCAGAACTGGATGCCCTTCTATGACTCAGTAGCCTACCAATGAAGTAGCTGCAGGTTCAAAAAGGTTGGTGACCCCTAAATCATGTCGGCGCTTTCCTCCGGTAAACTGTGATAAAGGATTTTTGGGGAAGGTTTATGTTTCGGTTGTAGACCTTTAGACAAGCATAAATAATTAAATATATTATTTATTTATTTATATATATTAATCATCATCTTCGCAAATAAATCTTTAATTCTTTTGAAAGTTTCTGTGTGGAATAGGCTATGTTGAGATTAGGGGTTCTCACCCCTCTTTTCCGCCCAGAGAGAGAAGTTGGTTCTTACGGGGCGGGAATCCAGGGGGTTTGACTTCACAGATCACGTCTCATTTCCTTTCACTTTTGATCTACACCACGACGAGAACTTTCGGACTTTCGTCGACTCCTATGAATTTATAATAAAAAGAAGATGGATATGTTGGCTCTTCGTCTGGGTTTCTATCTCGTCGTGTGCATGTTTGAAGTGGCTCATGGGAGCGACGCTTGTACGCCCAAAGGTGAGCCAGATTGTTATAAATAGGGGCTAACGGTGCCCATGGTTGTTCTTTTAATTCATCGCACGTCGACATGAGTTACATTTTAATGATGTACTACTACACATCGTTAAAGTTCATTTAGACAATTAGGTTACAGAACAAAAACAAATCTGTTTTTGAATGAATGACATCTTTTACTTTCTCCTTTTCTCACAGGTGGATGTCCTATTATGATCACTCCCTCCCGAATAGTTGTGCAGTACGGATCTCGATTAAATGCCGACTGTTCGAGTTGTGTAAACGGCTCTTGTAAAGAGATGAAATGGGAGACCCCGTTGGGATCAAAGGAAAGGCTTATTAACTCAAATAACGGAATCAACAAGACGGTCTTACGGTGGAATGTGGACAACGCTACAGAATGGGAGATGAGGCCCATGTGCTACGAGTCAGCAAATTCAGATTGTTGCACTGTCCTAGCTGTCACCTTATACAGTAAGTTCTATCACCATGCTGGAGGGGATCTCTCACAAGTGGCTGGTCGCAATTCAAATTGTTATGGTGGTCGACTCAAATGTTATTGACAAAATATAGCGGATTTTAGAAAAAATAACAAAGGTCATAGTGGACTCTCGAGAGGAAGCCCATGTCCTCTTCTAAGTTTACCGTTTTGATAATGAATGACCTAATCACCATGGTCACCATGGTGTTACCTTGGAAGATAGTAAGTAACTGAACAGACATGACCGTCATCGAGTTTGACACATTTACAGATAGGCCTTATTTTGCGTTAAACAACTGCAAGTGATGAGAACTTCCTTCTCATCACTTTCAGTTGTAGTAATAAGCCCACTGCTCTGCTAGCTGACTGGTTCCCTCGTGTGTCACTCGTGTGTCACGCGCATCTCCACGCAGTTCTCATCTGCACGTTCGTCGCAATTACCCCAACTTACTACCGGTGTTTTATAGGAGGTTATCCTATAAAATCCTAAATTATCCTAAACCAGACCAAACCGAGATGAACCCCGGATACCGGTTTCGTTCAGTATGCCACGGTGGTGTTGGTAATCCAACGGTTCCCCTACCTAAAAAACATAGTTGTGTATCAAAGGGCGTGCTCGAATCCAAGTCAATGCATTATTTTTAGGTCAGTTATGAGACATTCATTTCGATCATCACTAGGGTTGTATGCGATACTCTGCAAGACATGCCTATTTACACCAGGGACAATCAGAATCTGAAAAACGTTATTGTCTGACATGACATGACAATGAGATGAAACATACACAATAATATATCTGGAATTTTCCAGATAGCAGTTGTCTCATAACACCAGTAGGTGAAGTGCGGCGTGCTGGAGCTCACTTTAGTGTTTGTGTTTGCAGAACCTCCGGACCACATATCCGTCAGCTTTGTAAACCACACTGGCCCACTGCTTGAAGGACATCAGTACACCCTCCAGTGCCGTGTCCAGAACGTTGCCCCTATCCAGAACCTCGCCGTGACCTTCTACAAAGGAGACACCATCCTGGGCCTGTTACTGTCCAAGAGGACCTCTGGGAAGACACCGGTGACAGAGACGTTCACCTTCAGCGTCAACTCCAGCAGAGGGGATGATGGGGCCCAGTACTGGTGTGAAGCCAAGCTGAACCTGGGACAACAAGGTCCACCTCCTGTAACGATGTCAGAACGCCTAACAACCATTGTGTACTGTGAGTTTACTTCAAACATTAGAGTGGCCCAGTGGTCCGTATCAAAACTATAACTTCATGACGTCTGCAATTTGAATATAAGCCCATGACATGCCTGAGAATCTGCTCAGTCAGTGTGTTTATCTTCAAATGTTGAGCTTTTTTTTTTTTTTAACTCTCCCCGTTTTCTCATCAGTCAAGCCCAAGACGGGGCAGGGGTCTTCGCCAGATCCCATTTCCATCACAGTAGGGGAACCTTTCCAGTTGAACTGCACAGCCCATTCCAACCCCAGTCCAGCCTACAGTTGGACCGGTCCTGACAACACCACAGTCGGCAACGGCAGTGATTTATTCGTGCAGTCGGCTGGTTTTAAACACGAGGGCCTGTACGTTTGTGCCGCCAGCAACAGCCAGGGAAGCACAACTGTGAAGTTCAACGTGGATGTCAGCGGTGTGTTCAATGTGTTAAACCTCTCTGCTTCTGAAGCGCATCCTTTCCTTATTTGACAAACCTTGGTCTTCTTTTATAGTTAGGTATGCTCCAACCTTGATCATACACTCAGCAGTGGGATTGTAGTTAACTTTCTGATTCTTAACCCCCTAACCCCCCCCCCCCCTGACTGGAAATAGGAAAAAAACCCAAAGGTATTCAAAATATCTCAACTGAAATGAGCCTTACTGGTCATGTTGTCCGCGTCCTTATCTCTAACCTGAATGAGGTATGTAGGCCTGCTTAATGGATTTTTGTTTATACTGTATGTAGTCAGGAAGTCCCAAGGGAGTCTTGAGGTACACAACTTCTTTAGCAATAGAAGCCTTTTAGAACTGATCACATTCGGACTCCTCTGAATTTTAAGTTCATAAGTCGGCTCAGAGAATTATCAACTTTTGATTGTTTAATTCATGATTCTCCTTTCTGACCATTTGTCCGTCTGCCTTTCTCTCTTTCTTCCTTTAGTTGACTGGTTGCCTATCATCGCAGGCGTGGCAGCGCTGTTGTTGGTCATCTGCGCGGTCGTTGGTGGGCTTGTCTACACCTTATACTACAAAAAGACCAAGATGGGACAGTACCCAGTCCGACCTTGGAAGGATTGCGTAAGAGACAATGAGCTTATGGGTTTGGCCCAATAGCTGCCAACTGCCATTCCTGGAATGAAGTGAAGAATGTGCTGTTGATCCTCCCATCACACTCATTGCTGTTTTCCCTTGGGGTCTGGTATCCAAGACCATTCATAGGGGTTGGTTATTGTAACTAATAGGGGTGAGGAAAATAATCAATTCTTCGATGCATCGCGATTCTCTAGAACGATTCAATGCAGATAAATTAATAATCAGAATAAAAAAATATAAATTAAAAAATAATAATTTGTTCACCTACTGCAACATTCTGTTCGCCAGAGAGGGATAATTTTAGTAATTCTTAAATGATTTAATTTATCCTCAGTGTATAGTATTGGCCAATCTGATTTGTCTTGACACGATTGCGATTCAGCCTACGCATAGCATGCACGCAAACTCACAGCAAACCACACTAATTCAAGAGCAGCTTTTTTTTTAATGACATAGAAAAGAAAGATTAGAAAGAAAAGAAAACTGAAACCTATCTTTTTACATACTCCCATATTGTGTTGCAATGCAAGCTGCATTGATTAATGCATTGTTCATAGAAAGTCATATTTGTGACAAAAGCTTTTTCTCTGATAAAATATTAGATGAGTTAATTCATCTGTTGTCTTTAATGATCATCACAAAAGTAGGAAGTGATTAGCAAACTCTGAGTAGCAAACTCAGAAGTTATATATATATTTTTGAACATCACGCATGGAATGTACATAAAAGAAATTGTTGCATCGAGATGCATCGTTTTAGAATCTAATCGTTGACCTCATAATGGGAATGGGAGGCCAGACTTTCTTGACACTATTTTTATATGATGGGTGATTTTTTTTTCATAAGTAATTGCCTTCCTGCTGTACTATTTAATCAACTTTTATTAAAAACTTCTCTGCTTTAACCATTTTCTCGTCAATTCGTGCTATGGAGTGTCTGTTGATGGTATGGGGGTCTTGATAACAACTTATTAAAGTGTAAACTAATGTAATTTCAAGTCATTATACTTTTTTTATATATATATTTCTTGAAGTTTCTTGAAGTTGTATTAAGAGCACACAATCAATGCAAATATGAACCATGCATGGTATATGTATTAAGGGGTTGAAGACCAGCCTGGCGACCTAGGCTACAGTGAACAATAACTCCTAATTCAAATTCATTTGTATATGTATCAGGTCATGTCAAATCATGTTTGATTTCAATTCCAGTTCGGCTTCTCCCTGAATTGCAGTTCTCTTATTAACCACACACCACCCCTTTGGTCCGTACTTCGTTAACTCGATACTCATCACCGCGGTCGGTGGTGTATACACCAGTTCCGCCTTCTCACCAAGTTGCGTGCTTCTCTTATTTTCCACAACACCACCCAAGCTTTAGTCCCTTCTTCGGAACTCACATCCATCGGG
>OLKM01007246.1:0-12234 GCA_900291075.1 Melanogrammus aeglefinus | reverse complement strand
TCCCACTCCCTCTCTCCCACTCCCTCTCTCCCTCCTCTCTCCCTCCCTCCTCCCTCCCTCCCTCTCTCTCTCTCTCTCTCTCTCTCTCTCCCTCTCTCCCACTCCCTCTCTCCCACTCCCTCTGTCTCTCTCCCTCCCTCTCTCTCTCTCCCACTCCCTCTCTCTCTCCCTCTCTCTCTCTCCTCTCTCTCCCTCTCTCTCCCTCTCTCTCTCTCTCTCTCCCTCCTCTCTCTCTCTCTCTCTCTCTCTCTCTCTCTCTCTCTCTCTCTCTCTCTCTCTCTCTCCCACTCCCTCTCTCCCACTCCCTCTCCTCTCTCTCTCCCTCTCTCTCCCTCTATCTCCCTCTGTATCTCGTGGTGTTGTTGGATCATGGGAACGGGACCAGAGCGGCGTTCCGTGGAGACGGCCGCGGAACACGCTCGGAGGCCGTGTTGACGAAGGGCGCGGTTCCTCCTCTCCGCCTCACCTCCGGGAGGGAGGCCGGACCACACAGCGTTGGAACACACCTCGCTTTCCATGTGCGATCAACTCCGAAACACATAGAGACGTGAAGGCAGGACCGTGGAACACATGCACACACACACATACTCGCACACGCACACACACACACACACACGGGCATTCCCCTCTCTTCTTCCTCATCGCCAGGCCCTGTTGCTAGGCGATGTTCTACAGTTGAATGTCCCTTTCTCGCGTTTGGGGTGGGGGGGGGGGGGGGCATGAACTCTCAGTATCACGGCTGGAGTCTTTAGCATGAAATGAAAATGTATAAATGCTAATGAAAGACTGACGATAAGCGACACACGCGTTTTGCAAGTATCAGAGCACAGGAATTTGTCCAGTGTCACCATGTTGTTCGGTCCCTCTCTCAAAATTAGATTTACAAAAATTCCTCTTGTGCTAGTAAGCATCTGGTACGGATAATCCGATTTGCCAAGCATATCTGAATGTGTCAGGTTTGTTAGCCGATCGAGTTGACTACTTTAACTTATGGAGCAGAGTTAACCCTTACGTTCCACAATGTTCTATCTATTCCCCCAAAATGTACATCTGCCATGTAAGTCAAGTCAAGTTCAATTCCCAAAGTCTTTAATCAAAGCTCCAGCCCCCCAAAGAGCTTCTCAGACCACCCTCCTGAGCCCTAAAGACTGACACAAGACCGGGTGAGGAAACATAGGAGAACCTCTCCCCTTCAGGGACGGCTAGGGTCAATAGTAAAATAGTACCTAGCATAGTATCTTATCCTAGCTTGCTTTGTTTGTTGTGTACAGGGAAGGGTTTAACCTAGCGCTTGTTAGTGCTTGGCACTTAGTTCTATGAACATCCTTACTGTGATCACCAGCGATATGTTGTTTCTATTTCTTCTTCTAACAAATATCCTTGAATGTAAGAAGTAAGAAAAAAGGGACGAAATACTGCAACCAGGTCTTGTTATCTTAACAGGGTTTTTAGTTGTCAGAGCGAGGTTGCTCAGTTTTTTGCCAATGTAGGGAGACCGGGCAGCGGCTCTCCAGAAAAGAAGTGTGCGTTGCCAGTCGTGGTGTTCTGTTCTTTGAAATAAAATCACAGCTTAAATGCCTTCCCCGTGGCTGTGTGCTAAAGCAATTAGACCGTCAGCTGTGCATTCTTCTCCTCGCCAACTCTCCTGAGGATGAGGATGTGTCCAAGAAGTAGCAGACGACTTGTCAGAATGACAAATTCATTTTAATAGGCCTAATTATATTCTGTAGTTTATTCTTGATGTATGATATCTTCATTGAGTTGTTCATTTTCACTAATAGGCCGGCTGCTTTGTGTAGTTTCATACTTGGTCATTGGGTTGCTTGTTTATTCAGTCGGATTAGTTGGTTAGTTTGAAAGTTAGTTTGATAGTTAGCGGTAGTAAGATAATTCTACTGTCAGTTTGACAGTACATGGGATAGTTAGTTGACAGTGATTTAGGTAACGATTGTGATTTCATTTAATTTCATTTCATTTTTATTTATTTCAGATTTCATAGTGAGCTTTCCAATCACCCAGTGAGTTGTTCAGAGATCACTTAGTAAGTTAGTTTGTGTTGCTGGGCTTAAAAAAGCCAGTGTCTCCCAGAAGTTGAATCTTCTCCACAGATCCTCACTCAGCGACCTGACGGTGCCTGTACCTCCACCGCAGGTCAATATGCATCCACTTGAAGCCAACACCGCCACCACCTGCGCCTACGTCATCCGTCTGTCTGGCTTCCCCTCTTCCTCCACATCTTCTCACCCTCTGTTTCTCCTCAGGAAAGATTCGGGGGGGGGGGGGGGTGGCCTTTACGTACCCTTTGTATTCTAAACAGCCACTTTTTTGTTGTGTCTGTCTTCCAGACTTTGGATGCTGCGCTGGAACATAATCTAATGTTGTGCTGACTGCGCCACAAGAGAAGGTGGTTTTAACAGAACCTCTCATAGGCTGCCAGCTTCTCTGCTCCGTGCCAGGGATCATGAAAAACCAAAGAGGTTCTCTGTTTGAGGATTGTGAAGATAGCCCTTTGCAACCTCAATGGTTTAATGACGGGACGTCCTTCCTTCCCCCAGACGGCGAGAAAGCTATCATTCAGTCAGCATGTTATTAAGTCTGCATCTACACTGGCATGCTGACACGTTTTTAACATGTTTTAACATGTTTTCTTTTGTGTTGAATTAGCAGGGAGGCTCATCTAAGTTTACGTTGTGAACCGCATAGCTGATTTTACCGGTTGCTACTATTGCATCTTGAAACCTGTAGCATTTGGGTCTGAAAACACCCATGTGTGCACACTTGCACACACACACACACACAGACACACACACGCACACGCACAAACAAGGACAACCCCACCCACATACACATACAAGCACACTTACACACACACACCGACGCACACACACCGACACATCGACACACACACACACCCACACGCTCACATATATATGGAAAGACTGTGGCTTGGTTGTAGCATGTGTTTTATAAGCCGCTTGTCCGACGCAGCTAATTGCTTCCTGAGGGAGGTAGCCCCTCCCCTGCACACACACACACACACACACACACACCATCAACCCCCCACCGCTCCATGCATTAAACACCATAAGACGTTTTACTACCCCTGGTTTTGCTAGTGTTCATTTACATGAACCATTTGACATTGATTTGTTCAACAGGTTTCTTGACGGCATCGACTATAAATAGAATTCACTACAAATGAAAACACTTTATGATGTCAAATGATGTGTTTCGCATATGGACTATGTGTGAGGGCCGTGATTATTTCAACTCGAAACCCAGAACGTGAACAATGCGTTTAATACATTCAATGTAGCGTTCAATACGGCGCATGACGATATAAGGTTTTCATCTCTTTCCCTCTGTCATTCTCACTTTATTTTATTTGTTTACCCGTCCATTCACAAGCTCGTCCAACTTGCGTTCACACAAAGCCATCCTTGTGTCTTATTTTGAAGGGACGTTTCTTGTTGTCTTTAAAATTATTAATGTATTTTGCATATTGGCACAGCAGCAACAGCCGATGCTTCAATTGCATTGGCTATGGAACGTGTCTATATGTGTGTGTGTGTGTGTGTGTGTGTGTGTGTGTGTGTGTGTGTGTGTGTGTGTGTGTGTGTGTGTGTGTGTGTGTGTGTGTGTGTGTGTGTGTGTGTGTGTGTGTATTTCTGTGTGTGTGTCCATGCTTGCATGTGTGTGCCACCTGAATGTGAATCATTTTCCAGACAAACACAAATGACAAAGCAAACATACAACACAACAAAAAGCGATAAAATACAGCGCACGCAACATTTATTCATCTTTCAAATCCAATCTTAAATCTTCTTTGTTTATTTATAGCCCCATCGCTTACATGGTGGTGGCAGGACATAGCCTGCGTTGCTCAGGCACCTTCCATTGACCCCTGGATACAGCGCTCTTTCATTACTGTCACAGTTGCATATGTAATAGCGGCTCAGTGCTGGAGCCTCACATGTTCAGGCAAACAGTGGTCACAGAGCCATAGTTCTGGTTTTGGCTGGGAAGTACCCCTCATGTGCTTTGTCTTAGAAGTCCAGAGACGATGTCAAGTATGGAAACGTATTATTGACGTAGATTTGTTTTGTACCCCTCCATAAATATAATATCAGAATTGGGGACATCTGTCCACTGTCCACGAGGTCCCCCCCCTACCCCCTCCTTACCCAACCTCCCCTCTCCTCCCCCAGGCCTGCCCACATGTGTTTCAAGTGTAGTCGTTCAGCTGGTTCTGACTTCCAAACAATGGCGCCGGAATTAACATGAGCATCTCAGGCCCCCCACACCCCAGGGATCCAGTACGTCCCAGAGGGCAGTCTGAACACAGTGGCCCGCAGAGCTGCTGTGTGCGTGTGTGTGTGCGTGTGTGTGTGTGTGTGTGTTGTGTGTGTTGTGTGTGTGTGTGTGTGTGTTTGTGTGTGGTGTGTTTGTAGGTGTGTTTGTGCGTGAGTGTGTGTGTGTGTGTATGGTGTGTCTGTGAGTGTGTGTGTGTGTGTGTGTGTGTGTGTGCATGTTTGTGTGTGTTTGTGTGTGTGCGTGTTTTTACGTGTGTGTGTGTGTGTGTGTGTGTGTGTGTGTGTGTGTGTGTGTGTGTGTGTGTGTGTGTGTGTGTGTGTTTGTGTATTGTGGGGGAGCGAGTGCAGTGGGGAGGGGGGGGAGGAGGGGGAGGAGGGGGGGGGGGGGGGGGCGGGGGAGTTGTCATTTCCACATTAACCCAATCACATGTCCCAAAAAATGTACACCCGCATTTCAGGGCTTCATTTTTATTCGATTATCCATAATGTCATAAATGCAAGAATGTACGGCAATGAATTGGAAAAAAGGATTGAGCTCATGAATTTGTTCACTCCGTCAGCAGAAAGCCCCGCTGGCCCCGCCCGGGCCCCGCCGGGCCCCGCCGGGCCCCCGTGCCGCCCCGGACACGTCGGATCCTCGGACCGCCGCAAGGAGTGTAATCTGCTCCAATCGCATTAGGGCAGAGCCCTGCCAAATAGAGAGACTGTGTTCCCTGGGATAAGCTACGTAGCGGCACCTCCCGGGACCAGAGTGTGTGTGTGTGTGTGTGTGTGTGTGTGTGTGTGTGTGTGTGTGTGTGTGTGTGTGTGTGTGTGTGTGTGTGTGTGCGTGCGTGCGTGGCGTGCGTTTGTGACGTGCGTGCGTGCGTGCGTGCGTGCGTGCGTGCGTGCGTGTGTGTGTGTGTGTGTGTGTGTGTGTGTGTGCGTGGGTCATGGATGGGTTTTTGACCCCTATTTGCCCTGTTCACATTTGCCTTTTCGCCATCACTCACATCATACTTGTTCTTTCTTCATCCCCAATTTTTCCAACCCTCTTTTTCCTTTGGGAGTTTAGTATATATTTTCAAGAACATCATCAGGAAGCGGTTTTAAATACCCCCACAGGATTGTTAGTATAAGGAAATGTATGTTTCATGACGTTTTTGGCCAAATCTGGCGTTTGAGTCTGTTGGTGAAAAGCTGCATTCTGCATGACTCTGCATGTTGAGGCCTACATTTGATATGACATAGGGGAGTTGAGAACATCGCTTTCAGCTGTTGACTAAACACCCACACGCTTCAAACTCCAACTAAAGTCTTTAAAATTGGCTCTTTCCCCTCGCAAAGGAAGTGACTCTTGTTCCAAATACATAAATAGCACGGCATCGGGATCCACTTGTGCTGTGAGCGCCGAACACCGTTCATTAAAACTTCAACACATAAACACAAAGATAAACACAGAAACGGGTGACTAGAATAATCTGTACTATTGACTTAATCTATAAGTTAAATTGACCCATGGATAATTATTTTGGCCTTTTATTACAAATAAATAGGATTTAGTTGAGTACTTTGAATTTAATAAATTACGGTAACCAACATTATGATAATCAACTTAATGAAAATTGAAATCTTAAGATCATAGTGCTTTAAATGAAACTATATTTGAACATTTCAGTCAGCACAAGTTCTGAGTCCATCAGCACAAAAGGGAATGCTTAAGTCGATCGCCTCTGTCATTCGACCCCAATTCAAATAAAGTTGGAAAGAAGTTGAATCCAGCGTGAAAAAAATTGTACGTCTACCAACGCAGAACTTGTTCTTGTTGCTTCTGGGTCCTCCGTGACCGGGGCCAGAGAGCCGGGGCCTGTCGAGTCCCCGAGCCCCCAGGGGCCACAGTGAGTTAGCGGGAGCAGGGTTTCATGTCATGAACGACAGCATTGTCTTCTGCGGCTCGCCAACGTAGAAGACATGAATAAATCAAAGAGGGCAGATCAAGAGAGGAGATTAGGGGGGTGGGGGGGTGGTGGTGGTGGTGGTGGAGGTGGTGGTGGTGTTGGGAGCTTGCTATGTTACATCTGCATTTTAAAAACTGGCCAATGAGCTGCGTTGGAATGTTTTTATCGTGCACAATCAGTGGAGGCATCCTGAATAGAATCATATGCTTAATGTGATCTGACTTCAAATCAGATTTCCAGGCTCTGAAGCGCCATGACGAAATGAAACCTCAGCCCTCAGAGAGAGGTCCATGGCGACATCTCCAACTCAGCTTGTCTCCTTTCAAAAGACCGGCTCAGTTATTGCTCCTTGTGGCTCAAATTATTTGATAAAACAAAAGCTGTTTTTTTTTTTTTTTACCACTGTAACTCCTCTGGTTACATTTTGGATTTTGAAATATTTTCCTTGTTTGGTTCGTCCACAGATGACCCCAATATAAGGGACTGGGATATCAAGTCCTATTTTCAAAAGCCTTGCATAAGGCTTTGAGGATGGATTTCTTACTATTATTTTTATTTATTCTTACTTACGCTGTGTTGTGATAAATAAACTTGGTAATGCATTGTTGTCATAAGAAAACAGCTATTTTTGTAGTTGGTTCAGATCATTCTTTTTGTTGGAATCATATACCAACAAAAAAGATATAAATATTTCGATGTTTGTTTTCTTCAAAAATAGAATAGCAACAGATTTTGGTATCTTTTATACTTGATAAAATATATTTTACCATCTTTTGAAAGAAATATCATGATCTGATTTATATGGAATTTATTTAGTCTGGCGTAGAGTTCTTTCCCTCTGCCCCATCCTGTACGATCTGGCTTTCACATTCCCCTGCTCTTCATTTCTGAGCTGTAAATGATTTGAGCATGTCATGAGCCTCTCACACACGGCCACCTGAACACACCATCAAATCACACGCTTGTCAGAGGGGCCGAGGGGAGGTCTTGACCGCCCGCTCATTGGGGCCACCTTCCTCCAACCCGGGCCCCATGAGTGTGACCTCTGTGTGGTGTGAAGGTCTGTCTTCAGGCTGGGACTGACTGCTGACCGTAGCTCACTGCCACCAGACAGCACAGCTGGAGGCGTCCTAGTGACCCACAGGGGCCCTCACATTCAGGCTCAGCACAGTGGCCCTTCAGCCTGTCTCCCCAACGGGTACTGCTCCGGGACTCTGTGGATGGGAGGAGTAGCGGGCCACCCAAGAGAGAGAGAGAGAGAGAGAGAGAGAGAGAGAGAGAGAGAGAGAGAGAGAGAGAGAGAGAGAGAGGGAGAGAGAGAGAGAGAGAGAGAGAGAGAGAGAGAGAGAGAGAGAGAGAGAGAGAGAGAGAGCATGTGCATGTGCATGGGTGTGTGTTTCGGGGTGTCTGTATATATGTGTGAGTATGTATCTGTCGCGAGTGCGTGCATGTTTGTGAGAGAGAGAGAGAGTGTGTGTGTGTGTATGTCTGTATGGCTGTATGTGTGTGTAAGCGTGAGTATGTGTGCAAGTGTATGCCGCTGTCTGTATGTGTATGGATGCATATGTGTATGCATGTGTATTTGCTCCTTTTTGTGTGTATTTGTTTCTTTGTGTGTGTGTGTTTGTGTGTGTGTGTGTATGTTAGTTTGTGTGTGTGTGCGCATGTGCACGTGTTGATTTGGCTATGTGTGCACAATGGGCAGCCTGTGTGACACTGGTGCATCTGTGTGCATCTTTGTGTGTATGTGTGTGTGTCTGTGTGTGTGTATGTGTGTGTGTGTGTGTGTGTGTGTGTGTGTGTGTGTGTGTGTGTGTGTGTGTGTGTGTGTGTGTGTGTGTGTGTGTGTGTGTGTGTGTGTGTGTGTGTGTGTGTGTGTGTGTGTGTGTGTGTGTGTGTGTGTGTGTGTGTGTGTGTGTGTGTGTGTGTGTGTGTGTGTGTGTTTTCTGGGCCTTCACCAGTACTGACAAATCGCTACAGGTGCCCATCACATCTGGTCCCGCTGTCAACCAATCCCATGGCAGATAGACCAAACGCACCATGTTTGGGCGTTGGGATGAATCGACACATCAACATAAATGTAAATAAGAAAACGAAAAGCGTACGTAGCGGCGTTTAAATAAATGATTGGTTAATCTATTTGCTGTTGGCTTGTGAGCCACAAACGTGTTCATTATGGGGTCTGGGTCAGAGGTTGGCCACAGTTGCTGTAGTCATTTAATGAAACAGTGTGTCCGGGAGGGGAAAGTTGGAACAGGCCACACACTGTTATTTCATCCAGCCCCACACCAAACATCATTCATGGCTCCAACACATCGAGCAGATAACCGGGACTCTGTCCCGCAACAAGTTCTCTTCGCTAACTCTGGGAGAAAACTTGGGTGTGCGGCTGAAAGGGGAGCATTCAGGGAGCCCGCGTTGAGCAAAGTGAACATTTTGATTCATTAAGCAGCCTTCTAACCGACACTGTGTTCGCTCGGCTTTGACCCGGCGGCCCCGCCCGACGGAGGACGCTGTCTGCGGGGCGACAGGCCATCCAGTGTGCGGCCGCTCTATCGCACGGCACGATGCAAATGAGGCGAAGGTAACGGGTGGGTCACGTGACTCATGCAGCCCTGATGGCAATCGCGGCAGAGTCGGAGAGATGCGTGCCTGCCGGTGAGGTCATGGGGTTGAGTCAGGTGTGTGAGGTGTGAGAGACGCTGGTCCACTTCCTCCTTTAAACCGAC
Organism: Melanogrammus aeglefinus; assembly: GCA_900291075.1. Taxonomy (NCBI): domain Eukaryota; kingdom Metazoa; phylum Chordata; class Actinopteri; order Gadiformes; family Gadidae; genus Melanogrammus; species Melanogrammus aeglefinus. The sequence continues at coordinate 3,255 of OLKM01007246.1, read as the reverse complement.
AGCCCATGAGCCTATTTGCATGGCTATGAGAGGAGGAACCGGGACGGCGTCGCCATGGTTACCTGTCGTCTGGGCTGTTTCTTCCTGCTCGTTCGATACGTGTTTGGAGGCAGGACAGGTGTGTGTGTGTGTGTGTGTGTGTGTGTGTGTTGTGTGTGTGCGTGTGTGGTGTAGTGTGTGTGGTGTGTGTGTGTGTGTGTGTGTGTGTGTGTGTGTGTGTGTGTGTGTGTGTGTGTGTGTGTGTGTTTGTGTGTGTATGTGTATGGTTGCGTGTGTGCGTGTATTTGTATGTGTGTGTGTGTGTGTGTGTGTGTGTGTGTGTGTCTGTGTGTGTGTGTGTCTGTGTGTGTGTGTGTGTGTGTGTGTGTGTGTGTGTGTGTGTATGTGTATGCGTGCGTGCGTGCGTGTATTTGTATGTGTGTGGGGGTGTGTGTGTGTGTGTGTGTGTGTGTCTGTCTGTGTGTGTGTGTGTGTGTGTGTGTGTGTGTGTATGTGTGTGTGTGTGTGTGTGTGTGTGTGTGTGTGTGTGTGTGTGTGTGTGTGTGTGTGTGTGTGTGTGTGTGTGTGTGTGTGTGTGTGTGTGTGTGTGTGTGTGTGTGTGTGTGTGTGTGTGGTTTGTTGTGAAGGTACATTCATGTGTTTAGTTGTATTTCCAAAGGACATGGGGACATTAAATACTTATCCATTATATGTTTTGAAGCATTTGTTAACACAGATTATATATCAAAAGCGTGATGCTATTGAGTTCTCTATAGTGTTCTTGCACTCGGCAAACAAATAGAACTGTGCCATTCACTTACAAAAGCTTTTTCTAAAGCCTATTAAATTTAAAACACCCATCATGGCTTCTAAAAAGCAAAACTGCCTTGCTTACACTGACGTATGTATTTCTGCTCCTTTTATGCTATTTAACGTAAAACAAACATTATCTAGCATTATTTTACACTATCTTCGTTACTTTGGTGTCTTTTAAAACTTGGATATATGAGAGTGATCGTCTGAAGTAACCAATAAAAAGTCCTTCTGTGACCTTTTATTAATTAGGGGTCCGAGCAGCAAAGCTGTTTGGCCCCTATTGTTTCTGAAACGTTTACTTTTTCCCTCAAATTCTGTAAAAGTCATACTGCAGCCTATACCGCAAGTCGAAAACTCAGGTAATTTTCAGGTATGGTTTCCAATAACCCCCTCTACCCATAAACCCAAATTTGTGGTACTGCACCCAAGGGTGGCGCTATTGTAAAAAATCATGAATTAGGCTTATTTCTCCTCACCAGATTGACCTGGACTCAAAATTCTTTCAGAATATTAATCTCTAGAATCAGACGCATTTATAAAATCCTGATTCACAGGCTACAAAAATAATCAAAAATTCACCAAAATCGGCACCAAGCCTCACAAAAATCAAGGAACATAATTTGTTTTACTTAGTTCCATTTGAGAAATATTGGCCAATAAATTTGGAGCAGTTAGCCCATTTTGTTATTGTATAAAAAAACATACAACTATTATTAGGTGGATACCAATACCCCCCACTACTAATGAACCCAAATTGCGGTACTGCACCCAAGGGTGGCACCATTTAAAAAGAATATGAACTTGCCTTATTTCTCCTTATGAGATTGACCTGGTCTCAAAATTCTCTCAAAATATGAAACTCTAAAATCAGATGCATATTTTTCAACCTGGTCTTCTGCTCTAAAAATGTTTAGAGCATTTTTTAGTTTCCATGAATCTGATTGCCAAGACACAGTATGGTATTAAGGGGAACTTCTTTGTTACCCATTTTTCCTTCATAATTAATTCTGTCATATTTATATTCGTTCCGTTAGTGTTCTTGACTCCCAATGTTTAATTTACCCAGAATTTCAAAGATGTTTCAGGTATTTGCTTTTAAGAAAGCCCTTAATTCACTTGAGAAATGTGTGCTTGGAGTTTTCTGGATGTTATATGCTTATCAATAGACATTTTGACCACGTGAATGTGGCTGTAGTTCAGGTTTATCAGTGGCTCAATGGGATAATGCCTTGTACAGGTGTTCCTGAGGTTGAGTGTTCCCATCCCGGTCATCATGGACAAGCTCAACACGACAAGCTGCCATTGCCTTGCAGCTCACTTGAAAGCCGAGGCACAGTATTGCATCAAGTGGAACATCTTCATCAACATCTTTCCTTCATAATTATATGTCATATTTATATATCTTCCATCTTCCATAGTGTGTTCTTGACTTTTGATTTTGCTCGGACCCCGTTAACCACCGCTTGCAGTTATATTTTACATTATTTTCTTTTGCAGATGGTAATAGGCACTAGATGATCTAATGTCAGCCAAGCCAAGCTGTGAAATCTATCTCCTCTGCCGACGCACCACCATGCCTCGGCTCTTCTCCCCTTCCTCTGAGCCGCGGGCTCAGAATCCGCTCGTCCTGACCCAAGATGTCATCCGGGCCGTTGCCATGGTGACCGAGGCGTGGTTCGCGCCGCGGGGACCAGAGATCGTCGGGGTGACCTTGCCCAGATAGGGAGGCAGGCCGGGGTTCCTGGGAGCCTCGCTGCGGTCCAGCTCCCGTTCCCGGTCCATCCCTTCTCAGTTTCTCCGGAACACCCCGAGGGTTGAAGCGTGGGTTGGGTGCGGTGTGGAGGGCTGGTCAGCCAGCCTTGTGCCGTTCTTCTTCATAAAGGTTCCCACAGCAGGTCTTATGGAGGAGCTTCATGACCTGAGGACCGATGCAACTATGAAGAAGGTTTTTTGTCCTGTTTTTCCAGAAACTGTACATCCCTGCCTTGATTCATGCAGAATATACATTGTTTCCTTACTGTGGCATCTTACTAATCTTTGAGTCCAACACAATTATCACACTGTTATCTGTTCACTGTTATCTGAACAAGGAATTGTATTGTTTTATACACAAACTGTATATATATGTATATTAAAGGATGAATAACTAATAATAAAGACATCTAATATATCTTGGTTGTCAGTACTGCTCAAATAAATCGTTCAGTCTCTAACTGAATCAAACAACTGTATTTTGGTCATCCATCAAACTATTTGTGTTGGCCAATATTTCTCCACCGCTGTTTTCCTAGAGACCTGGGATCTAGCATCTCCCATGAGGAACACTGCCAGAGCTGAAGACAGAGGTCACGGAGGGGTGTGTGTGTGTGTCTCTCTGTGTGTGTGTGTGTGTGTGTGTGTGTGTGTGTGTGTGTGTGTGTGTGTGTGTGTGTGTGTGTGTGTGTGTGTGTGTGTGTGTGT
>OLKM01007245.1:0-12236 GCA_900291075.1 Melanogrammus aeglefinus | reverse complement strand
GGATGCAGTTCACGGCCAGACCCGTCGCGCAAACCGACATTGCCCCCCACGCCACCGCCCATCACGGCTTGACAACCCGTTCAACCCTGTGAATTGTACGGTACAACCTCCTTGTGCCCCGAGCCACTTACCATCCGCTCAGTTCAGTTCAACACCTTTTGCACCTCTATGCCCCAGCCCTGGGACGTTGTTGTAATAAACTATGGGATACTACTGCCCCACCACCGCCGACACCTACCAATACGGCACGTCAGCTGCAAGAAGCGCCAACGCCGGCGCCACGGTCATCACACACGCACCATATGTGCTGTAGACGATGGAGCAGCAGATGCGATAAAAATTTGGTTATAGAGCGAGAATTCCAATATCACAGCCATCTTTTGATGGAATGGGCTCTGGAAGACTTTATTATCCGGTTTCGACGAAGCTGTGCAATGGGTCAAAAAGTGGTCAGCAGTGCACAATGGCATGCAAACTGAGATTCAGCCATGAATGGCGTGCTGGAGCTTCTCCATAAAATCCCAGAGCTTGACGTTTGGAGCTACGGCGGATCTGTGGCTGAAATTAGAGACTGCCTACGCGAGCCGCTGCTCGCGCATCGGCAGCATCGCGGCATGAATTGGAGACAGCGGTTAGGGCCAGACGAACGCTGCACCTCTTAACGGATGAAATTATACTAATGAGAAAGTGTCCATTGTGTATGCTGACCGTACAGAGCTGGAGCAGGACGCCGACATCAGTGGTGGAGGTCTTCACCCAACGCCCTGGCCGACGCCGATGTGGTGCAAAGACTATGAGAAAGCAGCCCGCACACCCTGGCCAGAGATATGACATCTACATCGCACACAGCCTACGAGACCACCCAGGAAGGCCGCCAGAGACAGTCACACAATTAATTAGCCGGCCACGGCACGCAGCTTTTGCAAATCAGAGAGCCAGGGCCGCCACGGTACGTGGAAATACAGCATGCAGCTTGGATGGAGCCAGGTGGGTAAGCTGTCTGGGTCCATCGACTCACCAGAGAGGGCCTTCCAAGATTTTAATCAGCAGGTTGCACCAGAAGAGAGACACATGTCAAAATGCTTATGGGGGGAGGTTCAGGGCCACAACTGCTCCGAATCTAGGGCATATGATGAGAAAACTGCCCTTTCCCCGTCACCCCAGACAGCAAGCTCGGACAGTCAATAATAACACAGCACCGACACAGGTATAGTGGTCACTGTTACTGCAAGTCAGGAAGACGACATGTGTGTTAAATATGATATATGGATTGGAATGATGTGTCTCTGCTTGACTCTGGTGCTCGGAGGAATGGTTGCCCCTCCATCTCTTCAAACACCATTCCACAGAGTCCACCCCCCATAGAGCCATCTGTCAGCGGAGGTCCTGCAGGGCATCGGGCCCGGTGGTCTGCAGTGCTGGGGGAAGTCACCCTACAGTACGAGTTGGGAGCCGAGCTACCAGGTGAACTTCATCATGGCCGACCACAGCAGAGAGCACCGAGGTTATGCCTGGGCACCCTTTCCTACATTCAGACGAGCGTGCCCGGCTGGACTATGGTCGCCGTGATGATACCCCTATATGATGAGAAGGTACCTCGTCTTACCCCAAGCCATCCAGTCCCGGTGCACATTGTCAGAGTGAGCCGCAACAAAATGTTGGAATTCGGGTGTGAGTATGTAGTCCCGGCACCGCCAACCTCCGCCACGCTGCTGACGGAGACCTGATGTTGAGCCCAACTAAAGGTTTCATTGAAAAACACCACGTACTAGTGGCTGACCTCGTCGTACACGGCGCAGCAGTCCCCAACGTTCCCATCAGAGTCTTCCAACCCTGGAGCCTTACCCTGTCACGTTGAAGAGAGGAGTTGTGTGGCAGGGGTCCTACAACCAGCAAACGGTGTTAGAGGAAAGCTGGAGCCCAGCCACCCCTCGCCAACTGGCCTCTGAACCGATTAAACTCTGTCTCTGCTTTCTTTGCCCAGCCACCTGCAGTCCTGTATAATGAGAGCTGTGCTAGTCTGCCAAAGGGGCCATGAGAGGGTGGCCTGCTTGCTACGGTCATACAGTGACGTCTTCTCCACGGGGCCCACTGACCTTGGCCGTTACTGGCCTCTGTGCAGCACGATATCCTCACCATCCTGGTCCACCTGTGAAACAGCACACCACGCAGGAGGCTGGAGACCAACAACTGCGCGCGACCAGCAGGTGGCAGCAGGGCCTGGACACTGGTTTGGCCCAAACTCAGCAAGCAGCAGCGGGCTGCACCAATTGTTATGGTAAGGAAGAAGGACCACAACTTTCGCGGTATGTGTCGACATACAGGGCTCTTAAATGAGAGGACCTGTCAAGGGGGCAAGACGAGGGGACCAAATTGCTGGACACAGGGAGACGGAGACGAATAAAAGGGGATGAGGTTTATTCAGTCGACAGGCGAGTAGTCAGACAAGCAGGGATCAGGAACCAGCGGGGTAGTCAGACAGGCGGGGATCAGGAACCGGCAGGAGAGTCAGACAGGCGAGGATCAGGAAACCAGAAGGAGAGTCAGACAGGCAGGGATCAGGAACCGGCAGGAGAGTCAGACAGGCAGGGATCAGGAACCAGCAGGAGAGTCAGACAGGCAGGGATCAGGAACCAGCGGGGTAGTCAGACAGGCGGGGATCAGGACCGGCAGGAGAGATCAGACAGGCAGGATCAGGAACCCAGCGGGGTAGTCAGACCAGGCGGGGATCAGGAACCAGAAGGAGAGTCAGAACAGGCAGGGATCAGGAACCGGCAGGCAAGCAAGGGAGCGAGGCAGGCGGGTAGTCAGGCAGGCAGGGGTTCGGCGACGCGGAGGAAGACTGAAAAGGGAAAGGGAGAGTCACTACGGAACAGGCTGAGTACTCAAAAACGCTGGTAGGACCGATATAACTGTGGAGACGTAACGACGAACTGGCGCCGGCTGATAGGAAATCCCGGCTTATGTAGGACGATCATCAGGAAAGATATGTCGTGCAGGTGCGGGAGAAGGAGGCCCACCAGCGTCCAATAGCCACTAGATGGCGGCATTGGACCGCGTAGCAGGCCGCGACGTGACAGTACCCCCCCTCTAGGGACGCCTCCTCGGCGGGACCGACCCACAGCCGGCGGACGACCCACAGCGACGGATTCGTCCGATGGAAATCCCGAACGAGCGAAGCAATCCAGGATACTCCTCCGGGGAACCCAGGAGCGCTCCTCGGGCCCGTACCCCCCAGTCGACAAGATACTTGGTGGGCCCGGCCGCGGCGACGTACCCTCCAGGAAGGCGGCGGACTGTCCACGCCGGATGGTTGTCGATGACCCTAGGCGGAGGTGGAGGCGGAGCAGGAGGAGACAACGGGCTGGTGGAGACAGGCTTGAGCTGGGAGACATGGAAGGTCGGATGGACACGGAGAGATGGAGGGAGTCGGAGACGAACGGCACAGGGTTGATTGATAGCCTCCACCTCGAAGAGGCGATGAACCGCGGGGTGAGATCTTAGGGGAGATCCCCTTCAAGGGAAGATCTTCGCCCGACAGCCACAACCGACTGTCCGGGGAGTGTACTGGGGGGCAGGCAGACGGCGCCTATTGGGCTGCAGTTGGGGACGTGAGCGATGCGCGGAGCAGTGCGGTGCGTCGTGGCGCTTTCCAAGTGCGAGCCGGCACCAATGCCGCGATATGAGCCTGCGACAGACTGGACAGAGATCTTCCTCCTCCAACTCGGGGACCAAGGGCGGTTGGGTAACCAGCGAGGCCATAAATGGGGACAAGCCGGTGGATGCGTTGACCAGCGTGTTGTGGGCATACTCGACCCAGGGAAGCTGAGAGGTCCAGGAGGAGGGGTTGGCGTGAGAGACACAACGGAGTGCGGCCTCCATCTCCTGGTTTGGCCCGCTCCGATTGTCCATTGGAACTGGGGGGTGGAACCCGGAGGACAGGCTGGGCGTGGCCCTAAAGCCGGCACAGAATGCAGCCACCACCTGAGAGGTGAACTGGGGGCCCCTGTCGGAAACGATGTCCGCAGGGATGCCATGGAGACGAAACACATGCCTGACCAGGAGATCCGCCGTCTCACTCGAGGGGGGAGTTGGGGGGAGAGCGACGAAGTGTGCAGCCTTGGAGAACCGATCGATCACCGGTGAGGATGGTGGTGTTGCCACCGACGGTGGCAGGCCGGGTGACGAAGTCCAGGGCGATGTGTGTGACCACGGTCGGCTAAGGGAATGGCAGAGGCGAAGCAGCCCTGAACGGGGACGAGTCGAGGTCTTATTCCGGGCACAGGTAGCGCACGCCGCAATGAAGGCACGGACATCCGCATCCAAGGAAAGGCCACACAGAATCGCCGGCGGATTGAACTCCAGGGGTGCGCCGTAATTCCCGGGTGACAGGTGAGCTTTGGAGGGAATGGCCCAGAGCAGCACTCTGGATCGTACCTCGTCCGGGACGAACAACCGATTCGGGGGACTGGGAACCAGGATCCGGCTGCTGCCCCTGTGCAAAGGCGCACCGCAGACTCAACCTCCAGGTGTGAGTGTGGCGATCCCGACCAAGCGGAAGGCAGGATGGTCGGTGGGCTTCAGTACTCGGGTCCTCGGGGAGTACAGGGCGGGACAAGGCATCCGGCTTGCCGTTCTGGGAACCGGGACGGTAGGTCAATGAAAAATCAAATCTCCCGAAGAATAAGGCCACCTCTAGCCTGTCGCGAATTCAGTTCTCCTGGCTGGCCTGAATGTATGCCAGGTTGCGGTGGTCAGTCCAGACAATAAAAGGAAGGGCCGCGCCCTCCAGCCAATGCCGCCACTCCTCCAATGCAAGCTTGATGGCCAAGAGCTCGCGGTTGCCGACATCATAATTCCTCTCCGGCGGGGACAACCGGCGGGAGAAAAAGGCACAGGGGTGGAGCTTGTGGTCGGAGGGAGAGCGCTGGGAGAGGACCGCGCACCCACTCCAGTGTTCCGAAGCGTCGGCCTCCACCACGAAACTGAAGGGCGGGATCGGGCTGGACGAGGATGGGAGCGGAAACGAAGCGTCTCTTGAGACCCCGGAATGCGGCCTCCGCCTCAGGCGTCCATGAGAATGGGCTCTTGGTAGAGGTCAGCGCTGTGAGAGGTGCCGCGACCTGACTGTAGCCCCGAATGAACCGTCTATAAAAATTAGCAAAGCCCAGGAACTGCTGCAACCTCTTGCGGGTCGGAGGGGAGGTCCACTCGGCCACCGCTGAAACCTTGGACGGATCCATCCTGATCTGCCCTGACCGATGATGTAGCCCAGGAATGAGACGGATGAGACGTGGAAGTCGCACTTCTCCGCCTTTGACGTACAGACGATTCTCCAGCAATCGCTGAAGCACCTGCCGGACGTGAACCCTGTGCTCCTCCACGGATCTAGAGAAAATCAGAATGTCGTCAATATAAACAAAAACAGAGCGGTTTAACATGTCCCGGAGGACATCGTTTACCAGACACTGGAAGACAGCGGGGGCATTGGTGAGTCCGAAAGGCATAACTAAATACTCGAAATGACCCAACGGCGTGTTGAACGCGGTCTTCCACTCATCCCCCTCCCGGATGCGGACCAAGTGGTATGCGTTGCGCAGATCGAGCTTTGAAAAAACCACGGCTCCGTGGAGGGGAACGAAGGCAGAACTAATCAGAGGTAAAGGATACCTGTTCTTCACAGTGATAGTGTTCAGACCCCGGTAGTCAATGCAGGGACGAAGCGAACCGTCCTTCTTCCCCACAAAGAAGAACCCCGCTCCAACCGGCGAAGAGGAAGGGCGGATGATCCCAGCGGAGAGGGACTCCCCGATATACTCCTCCATGGACTCCCACTCGGGCCGGGAGAGATTAAATAGGCGACTCCCCGGAAGAGGAGCTCCGGAAAGGAGGTCGATGGCGCAATCATAAGGACGGTGGGGGGGCAGGGACAAAGCGCGGGACTTACTGAACACCTCCCCAAGGTCGTGGTACTCCTCCGGAACGGAGGACAGGTCGGGAGGGACGGCGGCAGACACGAGCTCCGGCGCCCGAGGTGACTGGGCGGACCGCAAACAATGGGACAGACAGTGTGTACTCCAAGACACCACTCGACGGTACCGCGTACCCCAATCCATCTGGGGGGTTGTGAGTCTTGAGCCAGGGGTAACCCAGAACCACCGGGGAGAAGGGACTGGAAATAACTAAAAGCGAGATGGACTCCTGATGATTCCCCGAAACCAGCAGTCTGACCGGAACGGTTGCGGCGCTCCACCCGCGTGAGGGTCCTCCCGTCCAGAGCCTGGGTCTCGATAGGGGGATCCAGAGGAACCGTGTCAATCCCAAAGCAGAGAACCAGCTCCCGATCAATAAAACTCTCATCCGCTCCGGAGTCCAGGAGGATAGAGAGCGGTAGAGTCTGATCCTGCCACAGGAGAACGCCCTCCAGGAGGGGACGGGACACCGAGGGGTTACAGGAGCGGCTCGCCAGGATCCCTCGGATTACTGGCGAGCCCGATCTTTTCCCGAGAGAGCGGAGGACGAAGGAGAGGACCGAGGCGTTGCCACTGACTCGAACGAGAGCGTGGGTACCGAACGTGAGCCTCTCTCTCTGCGGCGCTCCCGTAGTCGATTGTCCAATCTAATGGAGAGAGCGATCAGCTGATCTAGACCCACCTCCTCCTCCCGAGAAGTCAACTGGTCCTTCACCTCGTCAGAGAGCGCGCCCAAAAAAAACCCCTGTAGAGCCTCCTCGTTCCAGCCGCTCTCAGCAGCAAGGGTGCGGAACTCCACGCGAAGGAAGGCGACACTGCGGGGATCCCTGGCGAAGGCGCAGAAGACGCTGGGAAGCCTCTCTTCCCCGGACCGGATGATCAAACACCCTCCGCATCTCTTCAGTGAAGGCGGAGTAGTTGCATGAAGCCGCGGCACCACGTTCCCATACGGCCGCCGCCAGGCGCGAGAGCCTTCCCCTCGCAGGGAGCCGATCAGGTAAGCAATCCGCGACTTATCGGTGGGGTAAGTCTGGGGCTGAAGCTCGAAAACGAGAGAGCACTGTAGCAGGAAGGATCGACAGGTTCCCAGGTCCCCCTCGTAGCGTTCCGGGGCCGGAATGAACGGTTCACGGGATGAGGGTGCTAGGAGTGGTGGTGTCGGAGAGACGGGGCGCCGGGAGTGAAATGAAACTGCTAATCTCTGCAGGCTAGAGAAATCTCCTGAAGAGTCCTATCGTGTGCTGCGTCAGGAGATCCCCCTGACGGGACAAGACCTGGCGGAAAGCCTCTGCGTCAGCTGGGTCCATCTTGGCCAGTTCGTACTGTCAAGGGGCAGACGAGGGGACCCAAATGCTGGACACAGGGAGACGGAGACGGAATAAAGGGATGAGGTTTATTCAGTCGACAGGCGAGTAGTCAGACAAGCAGGGATCAGGAACCAGCGGGGTAGTCAGACAGGCGGGGATCAGGAACCGGCAGGAGAGTCAGACAGGCGAGGATCAGGAACCAGAAGGAGAGTCAGACAGGCAGGGATCAGAACCGGCAGGGAGATTCAGACAGGCAGGGATCAGGACACCAGCAGGAGAGTCAGACAGGCAGGGATCAGGAACCAGCGGGGTAGTCAGGACAGGCCGGGGATCAGGAACCGGCAGGAGAGTCAGACAGGCAGGGATCAGGAACCAGGCGGGTAATTAGTCAGACAGGCGGGGATCAGGAACCAGAAGGAGAGTCAGAACAGGCAGGGATCAGGAACCGGCAGGCAAGCAAGGAGCGACGGCGGCGGGGTAGTCAGGCAGGCAGCGGGTTCGGCGACCGGAGAAGACTAGAAAAGAGAAAGGGAGAGTCACTACGGGAAACAGGCTTGAGATACTCAAGAAACGCTGGTAGGACCGATACTAACTGTGAAGACGTAACGACGAACTGGCGCCGGCTGATAGGAAATCCCCGGCTTATGTTAGGGACGATCATCAAGGAAGATTGCGTTGCAGGTGCGGGAGAAGGAGGCCCCACCAGCGCTCCAATAGCCACTAGATTGGCGCATTGGACCGCGCGTAGCAGGCCGCGACGTGACAGTCGCACATTAAGGATGCGTATCCACTGCCCCGCATCCAGGACACCTTAGACACATTGTCCACCGCCAGGTACTTCAGCACGCTGGATTTAACAATCAGGGATACTGGCAGGTGGAATTTGACGCCCGAGAGCCCGAAAAGCGCTCTGCTTTCTGCAACCCGTAAAGGCCTGTTTGAATGGAATGTGATGCCTTTTCGGACTGTGCAATGCGCCGGGCCACATTCCAGAGGCTCATGGACCATGTCCTTGGCCGGGCTGCAGTGGGAGACCCTGTTTGGTGTACCTCGATGACATCATTGTCCTGGGGCGGGACGGCACCGACATGTTGGAGCGGGCTGAGCCAAGTGTTCAACACAGACTACGCGCAGCCAACCTGAAACTTAAACCATCAAAGTGTTTCCTGTTCCGAGAGCGAGTGGGCTTACCTGGGCGTGCATTATCGTCTCCAGCAAAGGTGTCGCCACTGACCCCACAAAGATTCCAAAAGGTGACTGAGTGGCCCGCACCCGACGAACGTCTCTGAAGTGCGTCAGTTTGTCGGCCTGGTCTTCGTACTACCGACGCTTCGTCAAAGATTTCGCCATGGTTTGCCAAGCCCCTCCACGAACTCACCAAAAAGTATATGCACGTTTTAACTGGACGGATGAATGCAAGGAGGCGTTCGAGCAGCTGAAAAGCCGGTTGACGTCAGCGCCGGTGCTGGGTTATCCCCTCGACAGTGGCCAACTGCTCCTCGACACGGACGCCAGTGACTGGGGAATCGGAGCAGTCCTCTCCCAAGTACAAGAAGGTGAGGAGAGAGTGCTAGCCTATGGGAGCAGGAGAATGTCGGCCACTGAGCAAAACTACTGCACCACCAGGACGAGAACTTCTGGGCAGCTGTCGAGTTCACCTCTCATTTTCGGCAAGTACCTGCTAGGGAGATCATTTCATCATACGGACTGACCACAGCAGCCTGCGCTGGTTGACTCGTATGAAGGAGCCTCAGGGTCAGCTTGCTCGCGTGGCTTGAAAAACTAGCAGAGTACGAGTTTCCTGGTGATTCCAATCGTCCAGGGAGACAACACCAAAATGCGGACGCGCGCTCTCCAGAAGACCTTGCAGGACGTCATGCCCATGCACAGTTCCAGAGTCTAGCCTCAGTAACCAGCTTCAGCACAAGGGGATTCAGTGCAAATTTGGCCGAAGAGGATGAAGAGGATGTTGGGGAAAACTCCTGCAGAGCAACCTTCCAGTGGGGTAGGGGTGGCTGAAGATAGCTTATGGAGGCAGCCCCGCAGTTGAGTCCTAAGCATCTTCCAGTGGGGGTAGCGGACGTTTCATTCGAGTGATAGATCAAGCTGGCTCTCTGTTTTCGACCAGGTGTCTACGGGTGAGTGGAGCTAGCCCAAACCAACCTGTTTCAGTGGTTTGGACCCAAGAGCAGTTAATCAGTGCCCAAGAAGCTGACCCAGATATAGCACCAGTGAGGAAGTGGATGGACGAGGGGAGGAGCAGGCCAACCCTGGGTGGACATAGCACCCCAACAGCCCCTGCCACCAAAGCCTACTGTCGCAGTGGAAAAGGCTCTACCAGAAAGACGGCGTTTTTGCTGAGGAAATTCTACTGCACCGATGGAAAAGGTGTTTCTACCACACAGGTCCTTGTTGCCTCAAAGAGTACCGCACCTCAGTCACGGAAACAATTTGCACGATGGCCCAGTCGGTGGCCACTTTGGAGGGAGAAAGGACGCTCGCACGTCTCAAGGCCCGGTACTCACTGGTACAATATGAGGGATGACGTCACTCCTGTGGTGCCGCACCTGCACCAGCTGTGCTGCAAAAGCCCGCCCGAAGAAAACGCCTCAAGCCGCCATGGGCACAGTGCGAGTTGGTGCCCCCTTCGAGCGCATCGCAGTCGATTTAATGGGACCATTAAATGAAACCGAAAGGCGCAACCGCTACATAATAGTAGTACAAGACTACTTCAGCAAATGGGTGGAAGCCTACCCGGTTCCCAATGAACAAGCAACGACAGTGGCCGAGAAGATTGTTTCCGAGTGGGTGTGCGGTACGGAGCTTCCACAGTGCCTACACAGCGACCAAGGACCAATTTCGAGTCAGCTGTGTTCCAGAGAATGTGTGAACTGCTGGGAATCGACAAGACACGGACCACGCCGTTTCGGCCGCAGTCAGACGGCCAAGTAGAACGTTTCAATGCCACCCTGCAGAAGATCATAGCCACCACTGCGGAACGATGTCACTGGGACTGGGACATCATGACCCCATATGCAGTCATGGCCTACCGTGCATCCAAACACAGCTCCACGGGCCTGACGCCTAACATGATGCTGTTCGGGCGGGAAATTACAGAGCCAGTGGATCTTGTTGCTGGGTTGCGACCTGACCCAGACAGCACTCCTACCCCTCCATCCTATGTCATACAGCTCCGGGAAAGGCTTGAGCTATCTCACCAGTTGGCCCGGGAGGCGCTGGGAAAATCTGTAGAGCGTGCCAAACGACAGTCCAACACAAAGTCGGTGATGCAGTTTGGTTCCTAGTCAAAGGCACCAAGAGAGTAAAGGATAAAGTGCGGAAGTTCCTGCCTTCCTACGAGGGTCCATACTTCATTGTGGGCATACTGGACGACTTGGTCTACCGGATTAGAAAGGGTCCGAGGATGAAGATGAAAGTCGTTCATCACGACAAACTCAAAGCTTACCATTCCAGGACAGCACTAGACAACAGCTGGACATTTCGGGAGGCTGAAACGTGGGCACCAGTGGAGGCGCCACCCCCGTTGTCAGACCCCAGCTCTTCAGAAACCGACATCAGCCCCCTCAACCTTTGGGGTACTTCACCAGAGACGGAGGACCCTGTTGTGGGGGTCCTTCCAGGTCTCTTCTCTCCACCACCATTCACCGGAGCAGCAGCCAGCTTCCTTGCCACCCCGCTGAGCCTTCGCTGGAGGAGGCTGGGACCTCGCATGCGGGCAGGGGAGAAGCTGCTCGTCCTCTTTGAGCTCCGCTCCTCGGCGTCGACCCGGAGGGTCCGCAGAGCTCCTGACATGTTTGGTGACTGGATTGGTCACCTAGCATAGTTGCCTGAGGTTTGGTGTAGGCGGATCGCGCCGCCTCTCAGAGGAAAGAGTTCCAGTAAAAGAAGAAAAAAAACAACAACAAAAAAGAAGAGTTCCTGTGTTGTCCAAACAAAAAGAAAGTTCCAGTATTGTCAAAGCAAAAGAGTTCGAGTATGGCAGTAACAAAGATTGTATTTCCAGTAGTGTCATTGCAAGGTAACTTGCCTATGTTGAGGTTAAAAATGTGAGTTTTACACGATTTAACGGTTTGATATAGTTGTTTGCTGTCACCAGTCGGTGGTTTGAATACCAATGGTGCGCATAGTTTTGTTGGAGCATCCTGGGTATGTTAAGCGCATTTAATGGGCATGCGTGTGAAAAACGATGTGAAAGAAAGAAAAATGTTATTTGTTTAATAGAAATTGTTGCCCTATTTTTGCATTTGAAATCCTGCACCCTGTAAAGTACGCTAATGTTGAGTGGAGTGGTTGTAGTACTGGTCGCATTTTTCCCATTGTATGTATGAGTGTTTATGCCGTTTGCTTACATGTACGAAAGAAGGAGTGGGGAATACGCTTTAATTGACGTCTATAGGCATTGCCTTTTCACCTTAACTTTCCACTGGAAGAGGACCCCTTCAGGGCCTGTGGGAAACATGTTATGGTTGGATGTTTGTATAATGACGGTCTGATTGGTATTTTTCTGCGTACAGTGTAGTGATGCTGGAGATATGTTAAGGGTTTAAACATTCTCCAGAGTGGGGGTAGTGTTGCAGTCTCTGCTTCCCCTGGTGGTTTTGTTGGGGAAAAATACGTTTGCGTGGCGCATTAGGTGTGACGTAATAGAACGGGTGTGTTGTGGGTAGTGAAAACAAAAGGACGGGCGGGAAATCAGTGGGAGTCTACGGCGCGAACGTGATAGTAGCTTCTTATGCTCGTGGATGTACAATTGTTGAGGAAATAAAGTTAATCCTTTTTGCTGCAACCAACCGAGACTTCACTTTTTCTGCTTCGGCTATGTTAACCGGACCACTAGACAAGCAAGTTACCTGCAGCGAGCCAAGTAATTGAATTGAAACCAGCTTGCTTCCAACTACGGTTCGGAGCAGGGAAGCTGGGGAGGTAACACTGGGGG
>OLKM01007244.1:0-12236 GCA_900291075.1 Melanogrammus aeglefinus | reverse complement strand
ATCGTCGTTTAATCATTGCCCATCCTAGTTGTAACATTATAGGCAAAATCGTATATATTATCAGGGTATCTGCAGGTTTTCAGCAAGTCAAATTTAAGACTTTTTTAAGACCTTTTTAATACCACCTGTCAATGAAATTTAAGACCTAAAACAACACGAGGTTGTTGGGTTTGGCACAGACGAAAAGCCAACTTCTGGAAAACAAACGTCTTCCAGCCAACTGTCCTTGAAAATTGCCCCTACCTATTGTCGCAGAGACTAAGCTAGCAAGCATGCAGATAATCATTATATACATGCAGCTAGCAAGATAAGAAGCCTCTCTACATGTCCTCCGTGAAAATTTTGCTTGAGAAAGAATTAAATATAGGCCTATAATAGTCCTGCCCCGACACATTTAAGACTTTAGGTTACAGTATTAAGAACCAGCATTATGACCATTTGTAACAATTTAAGACTTTTTAAGGCCTTAAATTTAGAAACATGAATTTAAGACTTTTTAAGGATGCGCGGACACCCTGATTATGCGCTCAAAAATGTGTTCCATTCTCGATTGGGGTTTCCACATTTTAGCTTTGGGTTTAATTACAACTAGAGGTTGAGCATGTGCAGAAACTCTAGTCAAAATAAAAATAATTAATCGAGGAAGTTAGTGCATTGCGACAAACTCACTAGACATTACACAGCAGGAATAGAACAGTACCGTGACAGCAAAAGAGCGTTGAATCAATGGTGAATCAACCTCTGCATTTTCAACCAAAACATGTTGAATCAGCGTTGAGACCGGGTGTCGATTCAACGTCAGTTTGCTCATATTGTCCATCGTCGATACAACGTTGAATGGGAGGTGAACGACGACGGCGCGTCGATCCCTTTTCAACCTTTATTCAACTAGTGATTATGGTTGAATTTTGGTCGATTCAACGGGAGTTTGCTCATACTGTTCCAGGTCAATTCAACGTTGAATGGAAGGCGACTGACGACGGCGCGTTGATCCCTTTTCAACCTTTATTCAACTAGTGTTATATCGAATTTCGGTTCTTCACTAGCTGATTTATTTAAAGGACATAATGATATGACTCTACAATTAAATTAGGATTTTAAGGCTACTGAATCTCCTTCAAGGCTCTAATGAATACATGAATACACAGAACATAGGCTATTGTCAAACATATTGTAGCGGCGGCCAAGAAGTGCACAGTCAGGCTTTATTTAACTGTAGTTCTGCGCCCCCGTACACCCCTCGACGCAGACTACTTTTATTAAAATCCTCTCACATAGAGCACCCAACAAACAAACATGACACAGCAACGGTGGCACACTAGACACTAACGAACAACCCAAACCCATTAACCCTACTTATTCTAACAAATATAATTAGCCTATTATTTACACACACACATTCATTCATGGTCGAGGATCCTGCAGCGCCTGAAAATAAATAGAGAAATATTAACATAAGCGGTATAGGCTACAAAATGTGTCCAGCAATATGACTGAATGAGGTTGTTTCACACTACGTCATGCGTCCATGACTTGCATTGCGTTCTCGAAATCCATTTTGGGTCCGTCCGTTCAGACCGTCGACAGACGCATGTAGTGTGGAACAAGCGTACATAGGCCTACCTGATCGAAAGCTGTAACATGGGCCATGGCCATGGCCACCGTGGCCATTTTTTGCATAGTGCACCAGGCAAAAAGTCAGCAATTTGTTTCCTAACCACAGGCCCTTGACGCTGGTGCGCAGTGCAGTGGTTTTACTGGCCTCTCCGTCTCATTTTACTGCACTATGTGTTACCAGTTTCGATGTTACCACATCGACTCCATCCCAGTTACTTTGATTACAGAATGCATGCATGCAGGGTTAAATTGGTAGGCTATGGGCATACATGCTGACCTGACAGATAGACAAGCCCGACATACCAAGAGTAGCCAAGGCTAGCGGAGTAGCGCGTTGTTAGATTCTTATGTCAATGTAGGCTTTCGGCGCAAGATAGCTAGATAGTAAAAGTGAAAAAACGTCAAACTAAAGTGTTCTAGCGCTGACGGATAGTCCAAGAGTGCGGTGCAGAATATTGTCAGTGTTAAAAGTTAAAAGCATTGCTGCATATGGACACAAACTGAGATTGCATAGTAGCCTATAAATGGACTTTGTCTGATTTTACATGAAGTAAGCATAGCTCAGAAGACCCATTGTGCATATTAAAAAATCTACTTGCTGTTTTAAAGGCATTTATTTTAATCAGTGGTATCTGTGTCTGATGCTTGTGTGGTGTGACTGAATTTGAGGACAGTACTTTTAAAGGCCTCCTTGAAGCCTTTCCCTGCCCAGTTGAAGCGACCCGCCAGGTTATTTGTTAGACCACTCTGCAACATCCTTCTTACGGCCTCTTATGCAGTGTGCCGTCCAATTAGACTGAATGTTGTGATCTGACAAGACATAATAAACCAACAAACAAACAAGTGAAACATTGATAATTATAACATGTATAATTACAATATCTCACCAAATTGAGTAGGCCTACACCCCTCCCATTATTGTATCTTTTCATAGGATAACACTTGGGATGAAACTTTATTATAAATTAAACTAGTCATTATACGTATTGTAGAGAACTATAGATTTATTGTCCTCAGAATATGACTAAAAACACATCCATTAACAACTAAACAGCTGGCAACATACCTGAGTACACTTAATTATGAACATGACCATTGCGCCCATAGTGTCAATATTTTGTGTGCCAACCATTATTATCCGGCACTGTCTTAACCCTTTTGTTCACGAAATTCACCAGTGAACAAATAGGCCTGGTATGTCGGGCCTACTCAACCTTCTGCTTGATGATGCCCCACAGGCGCTCCAACATGACAACTGCCTTGCTGAGGAAGCTGTAGGTAAAAAGTGATGGACTGGCTGGAAGTATGGCTCCAACCTTAAACTCAATAGAGCACCTGTGGAGCATTCTCAAGCAGATGGTCCAGGAACACAAGGGGCCCTATTTTAACGGTCTGAAACGCGCAAGTGGGAAAGCGCAAAGCGCAAGTAGCTTTGTGGGCGGTTCTACGGCGCTATCGCTATTTTACAGGCGGATAAATGACACTTCCGCCGCGGCGCAAGCGTCAAAAGGTTTGGTCTGAAGCAGCCTAATTACCCGTAGGTGTGGTTTGGGCGTAACGTGCAATGAACCAATTCAGAGGCGTTTTCTCGCATCCCCTTTAAGAACGATCGGGCGCATGTTCCTTGGCGGATTGCTATTATGATGGCGGGTTTGCCAGGCGCACGCAATGAAAGGTTCACCACAGAAGATACCGATGTGCTTTGTCAGAGCAGTCCAAAGAACGCGACTTGGCTTTATATTGGGATGGGAGAAACCCACCCAAAATTGCTTCCGTGAAAGCGGCTTGGGAGGAAATCGCCGTAATTGTTTCAGCAGCGTGGACAAAATTATATATTATATTATTATATTTATATTATTATTAATTATTATTATATTAAATTATATACAAAATTAATTATGTATGGTTTGCAAAAATGGGAACTGCTGTCCGTGTGTAGATGAGAGAAGCAAAGTGTATGCGCGAGGTGCACAAGCAATTCCGTATGCATCGCATGCGCATGTATGCATGCGCCCTTAAAATAGCATCTGAACAACGCGCCACTGACTTTAGACCCAGGTATTTTCCTGGTCAGTAGCGCAATGGTTTTCAGAAACACGTCAAAATTACCGTTTTCGCGCCAGAACACGCCTCCTCCTTCCGCCGAACCCGCCCCTTGGGGCGCAAAGATCATTCCCCTAATTTACCCGGCGAGTGGCGCTGGTGGCAAAAGAACGCTCTGCGCCAGTTGTAAACTAGCAACGACACATGCGCCAGTGACTAAGTCACTTGCGCCGGATGCAAGATAGGGCCCAAGGTGTCAAGCATCCATCTGCGTATTGACGTCATCACAGAGCAATGGGGGGAAGAAGGACATGTTCATTGTTGCGTGTCTTCCCTTACATATGTTGCCAGCTGTTTAGATGTTAATGGCTGTGTTTTGAGTCAAATTCAGATGACAATAAATCTATCGTAATCTACAAACTCTGCACTGACTTCTATAAGATACATCAAAGTTTCATGTCTATGGAGTTATCCCATGAGAAGATACAATAAAACATTTGAAAAAATGGCATAGGGTTTTGTGAGATACTGTATGTACCAATTTAAGTTAGGCTAGGTGAACTCATCACTGTGTCACATAATGAGTAATGTAATGTAGTATTAATATACTTTGACTAGCTTTTGGGTAGTGCAGATTTGTACCTACCATTTTTTGTTTTGTTTCTCTCATAACAGCCTCTGCTAATGGAAACTCCTCCATTGTGCTCAGAGGCAGCTTGATGGACGAAGCGACAGCTTCTGGTGCTACCGGCCTCACCATCTCTCTCCTAAGCGCCCTCACTTCACTTCCCAGGTTGGTAATTTCCACTTTCATCAATTTACTTTCTTCCAGCACTTTGGAAAGCAGCTCCACGACTTTAGATATTCTCATATCTGTTCATGTAAGTTACTTATTAGAAATGTTTTCTGGGGTTTGGTGTACTTTCACATTTCATCTTAATTATGATGTGTATGATAATGATAAACAATGATTAAAATGTTTCTCTCCTCGACTTACCACGCAATAGCTGGTGGCTTGGTTGGACTGTATCTATATTCAAAAGTCATTGATTAGTGGTTCAAGGGCCAATGATTATATATTTTGTTAGTAGCGTATTTAAGGAAGAGTTTGTAAGATTTACCTTGTAAGAAGTGTCCTGCTTGTGGTGAATCTGGGAAAAGTAAATTAATATAAATACATGTTCAATCAATACATGTTGAAATTAGGTGTTCTACTGACACCAACACTTGCCTAGATGTGGTAGCTCAAGTCTCTGGCTGCCATTTGATTGAGCTGGAATAAAAAAATAATAATTTCATGTAATGGTGTGTAAGTTACAATATTTTAAGTTTTACTTGTTCAACCATCAGTTAGCCTGATATTGAGGAAGTTTGGCTTGGTCCTGGGATACCAACAGCTGCGTGCGTGCGTGCGTGTGTGTGTGAAGAGTGTATTCTCTACTGCACAAGAGGAATGGCTTTGTATGCAGTTTGGCAGTCCTTCAACCATTCAGACCAACAATCCAGGAAATGTGTCAACAAACGTGATTGAAGCAATGATCAAAGGGGCAGATGGGGAAAACTATGTATGAGGAACAATTATTGATAAGTAAAATTACCTCTTTGGGTGGTCGATAGGGCTGTCAAAATTGCTCAAAAATGACATTCGAATGTTCGTTTTGAAAAAAATCACGAATTCGAACTATTCGAATATCTGGTTGCCTATTTTACGCAGTTGCCGTCAAAATGTCAATAATGCGACAAAACCATGGTTCAAATTAGTGGGATATATATATCCTATAAACAGCCCAGTAACGTGGAGGCCTAATCATGAAAAGCCACAACTTTGTATGGCTTGCATTTCACCACCACACCTGCAAGCGCGCAAACTATAGTAATCTGAAGAAGACGCCCGCTTCTGAATGTTACAAAGGTATGCTAGTGGGTAACGTTCCTTGCTTTGCTTACCAATTTATCGAGAAGGCCTATTAAAATCGATAAAGAAAAAAATGCGTGTCGGCCTACGTCTTCCACCATGTCAGCGAAAGGGCCAGCACTACGCACCGTTCGGATTCATGAAAAAAAAGCTGTCTCGGACTTTGCCGAGAACTCACCCGGGTGCGCCGTGGACAGATGTGCCCGCATGTTGCTGGTTGTCGAGTGGTAGGCCAATTCAACTTTGCACAGCTTGCAAATAACCTTATGCCTATGTTTTTGGTTTTTGCGTTGCTGTGATTGGTTTACATTTCCCGGGTATGTGTGCGTATGCGTACAGTACGTACAGTATCAGATCACGTACAACTTCCCGCGCACATGCACGTACAGTAGTAGCCTATCAGATTACGCTGTAGGCCTACAGTAGCCTGTCAGATTACTTTGTACAGTATGTGTTCTATGTTTGCCGTCTCGTTGAGAGTGCTGGTGGGCGGCGGCTTTCGCTGGGCATTTCCTTACTTTAAAACGAGGTACATCGCGAACAGACAGAAGCTCAATCACTCACAAAGCAGATAGAGGCGCTTGTACCGCGGGAGTGTTTTTTCACATTCGAATATTAATTTTCACGTTCGAATTCGCGTTTTTGGATACATATTCGAACGAATATTCGAACCTCGAATATTCGTTGACAGCCCTAGTGGTCGATGGTCCGAAAAAAGAGCAACACTTCAAAATTGAATAAGAGAGCCAGATGGTATTTCTAACATTTGTGTTGAACATGGTGTTGTTTCAAATGGTGAGCCTGGTCTCACAGAAATCCGTGACATGACTACGGATGCTTAACTCAAAATCCGTGGGATCATCACGGAAACACGCCGATTTCCGTTATATGCGCACAGATTCCCGTTTCACCGAGCGAGTCGACCTGGTCACACAGGGATCTGTCAAATGACTATATATATATATACTGTATATATATCACCTATATGTCACGTGATTTTGTGCTCATGCGCACAACCGTTAATCTATTGAATTGTGTCCCAGAGCACGGTTGCACCTTTTTCGTCTTCCACAGAACGGAATGTCAAACCATTCATTTTGAGTTAAGCGCCCGTGGTCGACTCGCTCATTGAAACGGGGATCTGTGTGTGTGCCACGGAATATCAGTGTCATTAACTTGCATTGGTGCAAATTCCGTGCGCATATTACGGAAATCGGCGTGTTTCCGTAATGATCCCACGGATTTTGAGTTGAGCGTCCGTAGTCATTTCACGGATTCCTGTGAGACCAGGTTGCAAATGGTGCTTCAAAGTACCATTTGTGCTGGCCTTAACCAGTAAACACATACAACATATCTTTTAGCCCCTCCTACCTGGCCCTACATCTACAGATTGTCGTGCTGTTTCCCTTGGGGAGGGGGGGGGGGGTGCCTCGTCATCAGTGTCCACATCTTGAAGCATAGGAAGTGCCAGTTTAATTTCAGACTAAATGGGCGGTCAAACAGCTGTTTCTGAAATATTTATATTTTTAGCTATGTTCGGTTTAACTCTAAAGGTCTGCACCTTCAAAAAACTGTTGAAGTCTTTCATCTGGCTCTTGCAGGTAGCGTGAGTTTGGTCTTTGGAACAAAGCAAGGACAGTCATGGCAGTCAGTGGGCAACACCAGAAATATTAACAGAATATATACATTTATTCATTTAGCAGATGCTTTGATCTGAAGCGATTTACAACAAGAGGACTATCATTTAAGCTACAACACTATTTAAAACCTTGCTAAGAGTGCCAAAAAGTGCCACTAGTCACTCGAACACTGGCTGAAGTTTAAGTGCAATAGAAAGATGGAAGAGAGTGCATTGAAAGTTAAAAAGTGTTAGGACAAGGGTCATTCTAGGAAGAGCTGAGTTTTCAGGAGCTTTTTGAAGGTAGTGAGGGATGATAAGTTGCCTGTGGTTGGTTCAGAGAACTGCCTGCTAATAGCAGCCACTTTGTCAGTAAAGAATGAAGCATAAGGGTCTGCTGTGAGGTTTGTAGCAAGAGGTGGAAGGTTTAGTAGATATTTGAAAGTAGAGAACAGTTTCCGGGTGTCAGTTGTATTGTGAATCTTGTCATTGTAACAAGACTTTTTCGCTGCTGTGACATTGTATGCAAAAGATGATAATAGTTACTGGTATTGTGTTAAATCTGATAGGTTGTTAGTTTTATGGCATTCTCTTTCAGCAGCCCATGAGGTTAGAGCGCATCGATTGAAGGGAGTCGTTTATTCAAGGAAGGGAATGTGTGGCCTCATTCACCTCTGGAGAGGAGAACATTTTTTGTTTTTTACCTTCTTTTCCTTCTGATAGGGTCTTCAGCTTCTGACTGTATGTCTGATGTTAAGCACTGTAAGGACTTTTTCAGGTAGTCCGTTGCCTTAACATATGTTGCTGAAAGTGAATGGCATGTATTAGTGAAATTTATAAAGTTGAATATTATAGAAACGTTTTCATATGCAGCATTTTTCCTCACCACAGCTAACCAAGACCCTCACATCACCGTGCACGTCCCACGCTGCACCTGGAGGAAGGTGGCGCGCGACTGCCTTCTGGAGGCGGATGTGATCATAAGAACTAGGAGGCCAGAAACAATTCCATGACTCCCCTGCCTCCTCCAACCAGCTGCTTGGCACTATGGTAGTGTTGCTATCTTTGAATTCGACGACCTTCCACACCTGTGCCATCTGTCTACGAGGTGAATGAATGAAAGAAAAAAAATCCGTGTGTTTTGAGTGTGAAAAAGAAGCCTTAGAGATATATTTGGCCTATATATCAAAGTCATTGTTGTTATATATAACCCAGTTTGTATGTTGCAAGATCAACAGTGATCACAGTTGATCACAATGTCATAAATATTTGGCCTGTTAAGCCCCTTGAGATTAAAATTGAATCACTATCATGAGTGGTGAGAGAACTGCATACACCAGCTTAACTTGGGTGAATACTCTGAAACCTGTCGTCTCTAACTACTATCTAAGCCTAACTATCTTCAACCTAACTATCTTCAAAGGCTTGCCGGGCTCGAGGCAAATGCCCCCTCCCCAGAATTACCTTCACAAAGACAAAAAAAATAGAAAGAAAAAAAAAGCACTTCGCAGGAAGAGTATACAATGCTACTCAGCTGAAGCACTCTAACTACCCAGATCATTCACAGCTAATTTACAGCAGTTTGTCACCACTCATATATATATTTTTTGGCTTTTTGGTTTTGGCTTTTCGTTCAATAATTCGATTTTAGGACTGGTGTATTTTATATAAAGAAAAAGTTCAATAACAAAAAATCTTTTTTTTTCTTTCATCTTTGGATGGCAGAGGATAAGGAATTAGGATTGGTGAAGAAGAGGGATGGCGACATAATGGTCTTGGTCTGGAAAAAGCACACATTTTCTGCTGACATCCCCAAGGAGCTCAACCTCAAGATCATCTACCAACGTATGGACCTGAAAACAGCCTATTCGAGAGGAGGGGCAGGGATATGTGAAATGGGATTCCTTGTACCCAAATCGTCTGTAGATGATGAAGACTGAACCAGAGGATAGCACAATGTTTTGGACCAGTCCAATATCCTGTCCTACTGCTATGCAGTTGTTCCCAGTCTTTGTTGACAGGCAATAATCTGTTGTTACTACCTTTCTGTACTGTTTGGCATTACTGAATTGTAGAGGCAATGGACCATCCTGGTGTATGTCAAACAAAAGGGGCTGCTTACTTGGAGGTGGAGTAACAGTTTGATGCACCTCTGACAGTCTCTTGACTACCTGTTGTAATGGTAGTTGAGGCTTTCGCAACATTTTTTTCATTTTTCCAAGGAAGTTTTCGTAAGGAAATGCAGAGACACGGTCAAGGGCACCAAACTGTTTGTACACATCAGCTAGATGTATCACCTGATGAACTGTAAATACAATTTCCCCTTGACCATATAAATCTCCAAAGCTTTTAACAAATGCTGTTAGGACTCTATTGGCAAAATCAATCATGGGTGCAGAGAGGTTGGGGCTGAGTAATAAGAACACACCCACGGAAAACAACAGGAAGTTCTCAAAAATCTCTTCTGGTAGATTGTGCTTTAGGACCACAGGTCCACTGTAAATCATGAACTGCCTTAGTTCTGTGGCCTTCCATCTTTCTATCTCTGTCAGCTCTCGTGGTTTTCGGGCAAATTCAGATGGAATATGGGGACGGAGAGCAATCAGTTTAGCTGATATAGCTGAGATGACATTAGATGGCTGTCTTATGGCCAGGTTTTTGCCCATAAGAAAAGAATGAGTTTTCTTGTTACACCCAAACAGCAGAGGTGCATGTAATCAATGGGAAACTGGGTTACCATCTGAACAATGCCAGTAAGGGGACTAGGTCGCAGGTGGTGATCTGTGTCTGACATTAAAGCAAAGTCTTCGTCTGACCTAAGCCTGGCATTTATTTCAGGATATGTCATTTTATTTTGCCACACGCCAACTTGATTACACTTGTCACACCCAGAGTAGCCATTGTGGGACTTCATCTGTTTGACAAAAGCACGTGCTGGAGCATCACATATGAAGGAGCACACCATCACCTTTAGAGGGTTACCTCTGAAGGTCACTCCATTTCTCAGTAGCTGGGTGAGGTCATCGACAAATTCTTTCAGGTAGTCATACACACTAGATGGTTTTCCAGTTCCACAAAACAAACCAATAATGAAAGGGTTTTTTGTGTAATCACAATCAAGCATCGCAAGAATTGGCCAAAACTGAGCTTTTGAACTCTTAAAAATGGGTAAACCATCGATGTTGAATTGTAACCGAATTGTCTAAAGGTAGCTAGGCAAATAGATTGAATTCAATTTTGATAAAATTCCCTTAGCCAATCCAAAATGGTGATATTCCCCACCACCTTATGCATGCACAGCTATTTTCTTTTGAGTGCCAAGAAGGGTCCTGGCATCTTTAGGCAGCTCAGAGTGGTGCACTCTCAATATTGAAAGAAGAGCGGTAACTGCAACAAGAGTAATGCCAAAAGTTGATGCCCATTGTTTTAGTTTATCTTGTAAACTCATTTCCTCAGGCTCACTTTCATCAGAGCTGGATAACCCACTAAAATCCTCTCTTTCACTGGCATCACTGTCTGTAGTGTTTTGGCAAGGACTGTTCTCGAATTCTGAAGTTGTCCCACACAGTGCTAGATCTGATAAGCTTCCACTAGGGGGGCATTTTCAGCCTGATTAACTGTAATTAAATGTAATTGCTGCAAAATCTCGTTCTTTGTCTCCCTTGCTTTGGACAAGACTCGCCTCCTTTTAGTTCAATAAGAGGCCATCTCTGTGTATCGGATACAATTATGAAATGCAAGTTTGAAACCTTTTCTGCAGTGAGCTTTGAATGGTCTTCAGTGAAAAAAAACACTAACACTAAGTTAGTTTTGATGGCATAGTGTGACAACAATGAACAGTTGCATTTAACCCTTTCACATGCAAGCAAATAATACCCCTTCTAATAATGTATAGTCTATTAAGAACCTATTTCAGAATAAATATACAAATACATTCACTTTGAAGTGTAGAAGGTCCTACAGCTGTAATAAACTAAGATATACTATTTCTGAGATGGCTTGCAGTGTGCTTATCTGACAGGATTAAAACCGTGCATTCTGTGTGAATGTGTATTTGAATGTTAACATTGAATAACATGTCATTTTTAGTTATGTAATATTTTGAAATGGTATTGCCCAAGTCCCTTCAAGGTGAAAAAGCACATACATTCTTATTATGGCCACACCTGACATACTAAATCAACTGCGATCAGATTGGTTAAAAAAATAGAGGCTGCGTGGGATTTCAGTTGCGGTTCAATGCTTTTGTAATGAGGGGGCACACTTCTGTGCGCATTAGTCGTTGTTGCCAGCAGGCTGAATGCCCTCGACAGCCAAAGGATTTACATGTGGCATAGCAAGGTAAGCAGCAGAATTGTTTTCCAATTAAGCGTAATTTAGAAATGGAGTTGTAATTATGGTTTCATGAATGCAAGGACAGCACTCGGTTGCTTTCGAAACTTTGAATCGCCAACAACGGACGTTTCGGGCCGCGCGCCCTTCAGTGTGTAATGGCTTCTTCACTGCCATTATATGCTGAAAAAGGGAAAAGTCTGTTGTTGCTGATTAAAAGTTTTGAATGCAACAGTGCTGCCCTTTCTTTCATGAAAAAATATTATGATACGTTGGATTCAGCACGCTGTTAAGTTATATAAAGAAGTCTAGTTAGTGTCAGCGCATTAATTCATATATAAGTAGTTTTTTTTCTTGCCCTTGTGGAGGCTTGGGTCAAGGGGGTCATTAATATTTGGTTTTATTTAGTATTATGGTACAATATGTAGATGGGCCGACACAGTCGTCGCACCGACGGGTCGATTCTCCCCCGTAGGGCAATCCGATCTATGTTGAACTCGATTTGGATTTCCCCACAACGGTTTTGCGGGATTTAGCTGCTGGTCAGGGACGCAGCGCGTCACCATGACAACGTTTTTTCTTGGTATAAAAATTCCATTACTTGTAGTACAGCAAACGAACAATTTTGCAAACAAGAAATCGTTAATATTTTATCAATGTCCTTCTAGAACCCGTAATGAACTGATAATCAAATCAAACATTAGTCTCGAG
>OLKM01007243.1:0-12238 GCA_900291075.1 Melanogrammus aeglefinus | reverse complement strand
AAACTAGGCCAGAAGAAGAAACAGACAGAACGGCTCCTGTGATTGTATGCCATGGAAAGCACCACAACCCAGCTGTTAAAGATGTTAACGACAATCAGCGGTCAGGGGTACTGTCGGGACCGAGATGGTCCGACTTTGTTCTAGGTAATTAATCCTGACTTTTTTTGTAAGCATTGCTTCTGCAGTGAACCTAAATTTTCTGATTCATATTCGATATTTCTAATCAGTTCATCATGAGTATATGCTTTGTTCCTTTCTCTCTACAGAAAATTAATCGAAGCTCGAGCTTTTCCTATCGTGTTGAGAGAGCAGAGTGAGAGTGAATCCCTGGTGCCTTTGGACTTCGGCAAACCACAGGACCGGCCCAAGCTCACTCCTGTCGTCTTACCCTCAGCATTTATTGTAGCAGCGAACTTTAAAGACATGAGGTGTTGCACTATTTTTAAGCGGGGAGAATTTCTTTTCCAGCAGCTCTTATTATTTCGCCGCCACTTGTAATGTACAAAAAAACCTATTATTGTATTTTTGATTTTTCAACTTTCGGTGCTCTGTCTCTGAAGTGTGTAGGATTCATGTTAAATGAACAAGTGAACAAGTGGTATTGATCAGATCAGCAGATCCATTGAAGAAGGGGTGGTTGTAAATGAAGGAAAGTTGCTATGACCGCTTAAGCAGCACCAGGCCACACAAGGCATAAACGTTTTCTTCTAAGTGGTAGATTGCTATTTTCTTTCTTGACTTTCAATTCTTTAAATTCTTAACCTTTAAACGCGATTGTGTCCCAACTAGCGCCCAATTTGAGATGGATAAACACCCATGGCGATGAACAAGGACGATGTGTTGAACCTGTATATATGTGCAATTATTTAGATGGGTTTCCAGGAAATTGCACATGTTGGCACCTTATTTATTATAGTATTACTTACAGGAAGTCGTACATTTTGATAAAAATGTCTCCATGACGTTTCCCTAGAAGATGCTCTTCTAACATTTTGATTTAGTTTTCCTTTGCTTCAGATCAGCGAATTTACTAAAAACCTAATGCCTGATCTGCATGGGTTAGTGGCTGGGCGTGAGCAGCAAGCGTCAATAAAAAGAAGTATCTTCACATGTAAGTATTGTCTGTATTTTATTTTGAAGAAAACACCAATGAGACTGCTATAGAGACCAAAATTTTGTTTTTCTTCCCATGCAATCATTTCCATTTTTTGTAATTATCTGTTACCAAGATCTCAGACGGCCATTACATTGGACCCTGTTTATACCCCGATTCTCGCTTGTGACAAAGATAGAGGTACAAACCAGTCCATGTTGACATTGTAATTACTCATTGGCTGTTTCTATATGCCCTCCTAAAGCATCCAATAATTATACTTAAGCCATTACTGTTGCACTATTGCATCTGTTGAGATTTCTCACTCTGTAGATCCACTTAGATCTCCACGCATCCGATTTTGAACCATCTCTATCACTGGCTTACTGTTTTTAGAATCCTAGGTGCAATATAAAATCCCATAATCAGATAACCTCACTAGCTAACGAGAACATGGATGTATTAACTGTGATCACAAGTTACTGAAGATGGCAGCATGGACGTTTGACTGTGGAAGAGCGAGTGCACGCGAATTTATCGCAACACATTCCCCCAAGTTTGCTTATTAGAGATGTGCAAGGGATTTTGTTATACCTCCAATAGTCTTGGTGAAAGAATGGTTTATCCTCGCATTTGTTTAGACTGAGTAAGTGCCAGAAGATCTCATTGTCAAATGTGTGTATGTGGTGTGTGGTTGCTAGTTTGCACTGTATAAATTGTAGGGTCTAGTATTGTGACTATGGAACTTGCATGTTCAAAGCCTGGTGCTTAACCGGTGTATATTGTTCTTCAAATTTTTTATACTTTCTTTATTTACAAGGATTCTCTTGTCAAATTAGAATAAAGTTATCGTCTTTAAAATATGTGCCTGCTGTTTTTGAAATTGACCTTGTACGTAACTCCAAGCTAGAGACTGGCGTTAAACATAGAGGTGAGCGAATTAGTCTGGTTCTGGTTTCAAAGCTGTACGTAGCTGGAAGTTGAAAAGACAAGCAGAAGGGTGTGGTTGCGGTCCCGGAAGCAATTGAGTGAGGTGGATCTGTGATTGCTCAGAAATGAGGTCGGGAGGGGTCTAAATCACATATACCCATTATATATAAGCCAGGGCAGTCAGTCTGAGACTTACATTTACTACTACCAAATGCCGTGGATATCAGCCCATTTCTTGTATAATAAGTGCTACTGTGAGGGAACTATCGTCGAAGGTACATATTCCCCTGCATCAGGAATTCTGCCTTATGTCAATCCATATAACAAAGTTACGAAACTTTAACATCCATGTACTTATAGCTCCTGAGAACGTAGTCAAAGCTGATTATCAAATACAATTTCTGTAACATTAAGTAATGCTGATCTCTTTAACAAGAATCTAGCTCCGTCCCTCCCAAAAACCTTTCCCTTACCTCAGCAGATAGAGGAAAGAACACCTTCAGCATCCCCCCACCCCCCCTGCTAACATGAGTGGGGATATATAACACATGGGTGCTTTAAATTAACGAACATCAAAATCGTCACTCACCCAGGCGAGTGACTAAGGGAAGCCATTTTGTTTGTCATTCACAACGTGTGATTCATTTGCTCCACCTATAGATGTCAATTTACTTCTTCAGCCAGATTTTTACCTTCCATTGCGGTTTCTACATGAGAATTTTGTAATTTGGGGCGTTTGCTCAGTAGCTAGACATGCAATACACAACATCAAAATATCAAGTATTTGGATTTCCGATCATCGCCATTGATGGACCACCGGTCACCTACAATCCAGAAGGTGCCAAGCCGTCCCCTTCATGCAAACGATGGATGAACTTGCAATACTTTTTGAGTTTGGTAAGTGATGGCTAAGGTGACGCTTCGGGGGAAGTAATGTCACCGCTTGCATAATTCAATGTCATGGACTGCTGCTACGACTTTAATGTTTCCATCATCGTTGAACTGTGGCATGTTCATTCACAATCATTGAACGAGGGAACATCAGAGGGTTGTGGCTCTAAGTCTCTTAACTGTCTTCTGCAGGGCTCTCTTCCATTAAGGTAAGCAGAGGCATGAACGACATTTAATGAAATTAAATCATTTGTATAGTAATCGCATGTTGGTAGTTGGCAGGTTTTAATGTCAGTCTGTAGAGAATGGACAACGCTAGTACAATTAACCACTTGGGCCCCTTGACATTTCAGTGGAGTCTGGAATGTTTACAGACTGGCCGCATACCACTAATTGATTTACAACAAAGATGGGACAATTTGAAAACAAGAAGTGTAGTAGTTGTAGAAATAGATTTATGCAGATTCAAATGATAAAGAATGACATTGCTGAATGCTCTCTAACAAAGAGAGATTGTGATATAACACTAATGAACTCCGGATGTTCATCATAGCAATGTTTTTACAAGATACATTAAAAAGGCTGTATATAATGCGAGGGGGGGGGGGGACTCGGATATGTAAGTAACGTAGGGTTGGAGTTAGGAGGTGTGGCCTTCCTTGGTCGCATGGAGGGGGTTCAGGATCCCAGCTTGGTTCGCATTCCAGGGCCGCTGTCTTCGCACTGGGAGGGCCCGGAGGCCCGGGAAAGAGACTCGGGCACTTCTCCCTTTCGCTGAGTGACGCACAGGACGAGAGGAGGGAATCAAGGGGACAAGTCTCCTACATCCGTGGTTCTTACCTTTTTTGAGAAAACGCTCCCCCCCCCCCACCATCACTGTAATCAACCCAATTAAACTTCCAGAGAGACAAGGGGGGGTACCACGACCGTGGACTCCCGCACCGCCCTTCAATGAGATGTCCCTTCAGTGGGCACCGCAAAACAGATCGCTCGCAGAGGCCTAATTAGGCCTATATTTATATTATATTAGGGCTGGGTTATTAATCGAATTTTGATCATGATTTCGACTTGACCGTCAAACAATCATAAAATTAACATAATCGATTGGAACATTCCTTTTTGACCATTTTGTGTATTTTTTTTTAAGGGGAAATTTCAAAGTTCTCAGTTCTAAAAAAAAATATCTGAGAGACATGCTGAATAAATAGATGTTTTCAAACTCAAAAATAATCGTTTGAATAATCGTGATTTCAATATTGACCAAAATAATCATGATTATGATTTTTCCCATAATCGAGCAGCCCTATATTATATTATCTATATAATATAAATATATAATATAGATATATCTTTTTTATATATATATATATATATATATATATATATATGGTATATATCATATATATCATATATAAAAATATATATATATATAATAATGATAATATATATATATATATTAAAATATAATATATATATATAATATATATTATATTATGTAGAGGATGCTGGAACTGAACAACAGCAAGAGAAAGGAGGAACACGGGCTATGAAACAAAGTTCGTTTTTGTTTTGTTTTTTTTGCTATCGGCCATGTTTGATTGTGATGTGTTGGTTATTAACCCGCAAATTTAGGCATAGGCTATTTATTTCAGGAAGCCTATTTTTGCAACCAAAAACATTTGAAAACCATGAAAGTTTCCAAAAGAGATCCCCAAAAATAAAAATAAAAATCACGTTCCCAGGGCCCCCTAGGTTGTGCGAACGCCCCCGTTGAGAAACCATGTTCTACACGGACACTGCGGGGATCCTACACACAGACACAGACACACATACACAACCTCAAACTCACCTCTCCTCAGACGACTCTGCCCGTCGGCTGCCCTTTCTGCCCGATTTAGTAGCCGGGGTCTTCTTCTGACCTGGAGGGGCACGTGAAACACAATTCAATTCCAGTGTAGCAAAGACGACGCTGCACCACGCTCGCTCCACCTGGGCGACTTTATTGGCCTCCTCCGGACAAAGGACTCCGGGTGGTGGTGTTCAGGTGTTGAAGCAGTTTTTTTTGTAAGGTTTGCTGATAATGATACGTGGCCTGGTACTTCATGTTGCCCTGTCGGAGATGTCTCCTTGAGTGTAGATGGTGATGGCTGACCTGAACGTTGCATACCAGGTGTGCAGCTTCACCTCGCCCCAGAGTCCGATACGTCTGACTCGGCCAGATGAGGCTGCTTAAACCAGCCATCATCCACACAAACCCGCAGTCAGGAGATGTCTCCTTGAGTGTAGATGGTGATGGCTGACCTGAACGTTGAATACCAGGTGTGCAGCACAACCACTATGAACAAAATCAATTTAGATTACTTACCTCTTTTGGGCTTCTTGACAGATTTAGAGGGATCTTCTGCTGCAAACTCTGTTAAGGTGAGAAATAAAAAAACAACAACGTTCATTTACAACCTCAGCAATCAAGTTCACAGTTGGAAAGTTCACAGTTGGAAACTGACAGACGGCAGATAAGCAGTGCTAGATGCTAATGTTGCTCTCTGAAAGAGTTGTGGTGCATGTCATAGATACACAGAGCTTTGCGTTTGATCACATTTTGATCGCGATCTCGATTTTTCTAGTGGAAAAGCTTTTTTTATTCATTAAAATGTATTATAGAAATTGCAGAAAAGCTGGATACATATTTGTACATTATTCTTTTGATGTGAACATTTTTGATTGGAACTTTTTGTCTACATTTTTTAAGGGGAAATTCTGGGGAAAGTTCTCAGCTACAAAGGTTTCTTTAGGGAGAGAAATGCTGAATAAATGCTTCATGTTTTCAAACTCAAAAAAAAAAAATCGTTTGAAAAAATCGTGAATTCAAAATTGACCAAAATAATCGTGATTATGATTTTTTTTTCCATAACAGATACATAGGCATTTGAAAGCCTTGTGCATGTACCGTCAGCGTTGATGTCCAGGGGCTGGAGGGCTGTTTCTGTGTGCTGCTCGGCCTGCTCTTTAGAGTCCACCAGGCGGTCAATCACCTTCTCTATGGCCCGGAGCGAGATGCGGTCCTTCACCACCTGACCACCAGACACACACAGACGTCGTTTAGGATAAAAGGCATTCATCTGTGCTAATTCGGTCCAGCAGTGCTGCTGGTCTTATAACAAAAGTGTCCTGCATGCAAGCAAGTGTCCTACATTTACATTAAGGGCATTTAGCAGACGCTTTTATCCAAAGCGACTTACAATAAGCACGTTTGTCAGAAGAAGGTGAAACAATACAATCCCTGTCGGTACAACGATGTACTGACCACCATGAAGAAGGCAGATAAACATTCAGCTCAAATATAGCATTTATTGGTTTGAGGTTTATTCATTTTCCTCTGCCGACAGTAAGAAGAAACATTTTTAAGACCTTTGAAAATAATATTTAAGACCTTTAAAGCCTAAATTAACAATTTTTACATCCAACCATTTCTTATAACAAAAGTCTGGTTCCTTTTCCAATGTGTTGCTTGACCTGGTTAGCGGGCGTTACCCGGGTGACCTGGTAAGCGGGCGTCACCCGGGCGACCTGGTAAGCGGGCGTTACCTGGTTGACCTCCTGCAGCAGTGCGTGCAGCTCCTGCCGGGTACCCTCGTTGGCGCTGACCTCCAGGTTGTTCAGGGTCTTGGCGTAGAGCCTCACCTCGGGGGCCGTTTCGTCCTTCAGGATCTCCCCGCACACGCGCAGCGCCATGCTGTCGTGCACACACACCTAACACACACACACACACACACACAGTTAGGAGGCTAGTTAGGGGGTTGAATCCAAAGTGACAGGTAGTTATGAAGGAACAGGGTGGGTATGGACGTCTCGCTCTGAGAGCCCAATGGGGATCAAACCAACACCAGCATTTTGTTTGAGTGTCGAAAACCCCCACACCAGTACCGGTGCAAGAGCCCGTTACTTACCGTCCACTCAAAACAACAACCTCAGTGTGGACACAGGAAGGTCCGGTCGCTGAGAGTATTCACATATAGAAACGCCGTTGGGGCAACCAGACATAACTAAATAGGACGCCGTGGCCGTGGTTCCACAAGGCCCACCTCGTGGTTCTGGGAGGGCTTGATGAGGGTCCCGGGGCGCGTCAGCTCCATCAGCAGCTCCACCACGTTATTGGGATCCACCTCCGCCAGCGGGGACGTGGCCGGTGCGTTCATCAGGGTGCGCACCGTGGGCAGGAAACTCTCGCCGACCACTTCCTGGTGGGCTCTGGGAGACGCAGGGGAGGGGGGGGGGGGGGAGACGGCTGTTTAGAGAGTGCGCTCTCCATCACGTTCATCATGCTTCTGGACTTGTGTGAGTGGCGTGCGTGCGTGACTGAGTGACTGACTCACCTGCTCTCGCGGGCGTAGAGCTGGAAGAAGACGCCCAGGCAGTGGCGGAGGCTGGTGTCGCCCTCGGTGACGGGGTTGTACCACAGCAGCACCAGGCGGGAGAACATCTTGGCGCTGGAGAAGCGGTCCATGTACATGAGCTTGGCCAGACCCTGGGCCGTCTCCGTACGCAGGTCAGACACCTGGGGGGGGGGCGAGAGACAGAGAGAGACAGAGGGAGAGAGAGACAGAGATAGTGGGACAGAGAGAGAGAGACAGAGACAGAGAGAGACAGAGAGACAGAGAGAGAGAGAGACAGAGAGAAATAGGGGGAGAGAGAGAGAGAGAGAGAGACAGAGAGAGAGACACACAGAGAGAGGGAGACAGAGAGAGAGAGACAGAGAGCCAGAGACAGAAACAGAGAGACAGAGAGAGACCAATAGAGAGGGACAGAAAGAGAGAGAGACAGAAACCAAGAGAGAGAGACAGAGACCAAGAGAGAGAGACAGAGAGAGACCAAGCGAGAGAGAGAAAGCCAGAGACACAGACAGACGGAGCCACAGAGAGAGAGAGAGAGAGAGAGAGAGAGAGAGACCGACCAGTCATGTGTGTTTATGTTTACTCTGCTACAGCTTGTATTGAATTGTATTACTGAACTAAGATCCCAATCTAAAGGCTCATGGCTGTGGGAAAGGTCTGTCGCCCTGATAGCATCATGCCCTGTAGGTCTCGGCGGGGGAGAGGTGAAGTGCCAACACATCTCAGTAGACGATGAGACATCCCCCGAAGCTAATTCTGGAGCAGACTGCGCTACCCTTCCTTCCAGGGAAGGCATCAACCATCCAATACCTCTCCATAGAGCTGTACATTTACAGGCCAAATAACCGATTACATTGTTCATAAATCTATCAAGGATCCTGCTCACATTAAAGTTGCTACACAATGCTGTCATAGATGACGACACCGGTCTTGAAGTACAGGCCGGTACAGGCCGGTACAGGCCGGTACAGGCCAGTACAGTACAGGCCAGTCATTACAAGCCAAGCAGTTGGTGGCCCCACTTTCAACACCTCTGTTAGATAGTAGTTTGCTTACTTTATAAACTCAAAATGATTCTTGTACTTTTTGAGTAATCTTGAGGATAGATGCACTTATTCTAGGTTGCTTTGGATAAAAGGTACCCCAAAAAAAAAAAGGCGCACACACACACCTCTCCATCGAGAAACTCCGACAGCAGCTGCAGAATGCTCTGAGCCGTGTCCCCCGCCAAGTCTCCCTTCTCCTCCGCTGGCTCCTCCTCTTCCTGCCCGCCCGGCGAATGGGAGGCCGGCGTGGCCTGAGTGACAGGCTTCTCAGAGAGCAGCTGGAAGCTGAAGAGCAGCAGCAGGTCGATGATGGAGCGCAGGGCGCTGATACGGATCTTAACCTCGTCCAGCTGGGCGATCTACAGGGGAGGGGCATTAATCATTAATTAGGTTTAATTCGATTTTCCAGAAGACAAACGGTATAAAAATCATCAAATAGCCCTGCCATGCAATATTTGCAATTGTACTCTATTAGTCATTAATATGCACTACACATGTTTTAATTATTATTTTTTTACATGCCATTTTGTTTTGCCTACCTCCGCACCATTCAAGACTATTTTGCACTATTTAGAATTAATTGAATGTAAATATTGCTTCTTTTATTTAACCTAATTTTATCCTTTTACACTTAATGCACCGGGGTCAGAGACAAACTAAACGTCAGTTCTTCCATTTGTCTTGCACATTTGCTGGAATTGTCAATAAAGCTCCCTTTGAATTTGACTTTGAAAAAGTGCGGTTCCTCGTCTTCTCGAGGGGGCCTTTACCTGCAACAGCAGCACCATGTGAGCCTTGGCCAGCTCCTTGCTGTGCAGCGCGCTCGTGCCCAGACACACCACCGCCATGTTGCGCACCGCGGGCTGAGCGTTGGCGATGCAGGGTACGATCTAAAGACGGAGGCACGGGGACGAGTTAAGCTCTGGACGTTAGCACGGGGCACTAAACCTACACGTTTGTCTCACGGAAGCTCATTGCTTAAAAACATTTACATACATACATTATACAGGGGTGAGTTAAAAGCTACTGTTGGGGTGTGTTTTCAATGTCAACGGTAATAGAGGGTGAGCTAGAGACAGAGACGAGGGGCGAGAGAGAGAAAGCAAGAGAGGGAGAGAATTGTGGAGGTACGTAGGGCTCGGGTTACCAGAGAAGACACGATGGCGCTCAAGGTGGGCCCGATGCGGGTCTTGATGTTCATCTGCTTCAGCAGCTCGGCGCACATGGTCAGACACCTCAGGAGAGTATCTGGGTCGCTCTATAGCAGCAGGGAAAAAAAACACCATCAGCCACTCATCCCAGAGCATTTCATGTAGCGCCTCTGAAGGCCTCTAGGTGGTTAAAGTAGAGACCAACATGTGGTTCCTCTGAAGGCCTCTAGGTGGTTAAAGTAGAGACTAACATGTAGTTCCTCTAAAGGTCTCTAGGTGGTGAAAGTAGAGACTAACATGTAGTTCCTCTAAAGGCCTCTAGGTGGTTAAAGTAGAGACTAACAAGCAGTTCTTCTAAAGGCCTCTAGGTGGTTAAAGTAGAGACTAACATGTAGTTCCTCTAAAGGCCTCTAGGTGGTGAAAGAAGAGACTAACATGTAGTTCCTCTAAAGGCCTCTAGGTGGTTGAAGTAGAGGCTAACATGTAGCCCCTCTAAAGGCCTCTAGTGGGGCTTTCACACCAAAAAGAACCAAGAGCCAGTTCCGGGCTGGTGCTAGGGCCAGTTCCAAACTGGTTCCAGCCTTATCCCAGTTACGAACCGGTTGGTTTCACACCGGCGAGAGCCAGCCATGGAGCCGGCGAGAGCAACGTCATGACGTCACTTCAAACGTCTGCATACGTCTCCGCTTTTATTGGCAACCCTCGCAGTTTCAAACACAACAATGGTGGAATCAGAGCAGCTGTTCAAGTTTTTCTCCTCGCTTTGGGCGCCTCCCTGAAGTCCTTCTTCAACTTTTTCAACTTGTTTACTATCTGTTCAGCGCTCCGGTCATACCCCGCCACAGTCATCTCCCACCGCAGCTGCTCAAAGATAGCCTTTGTCCGGGTTGCTCCCTCTAACTTGTTCTGGACCTCGGAAGAAGACCAGAATCCAAGGAGACAGGTTGTCTCCTCCACGGCCCACTGCGTTTTCGCCTTCACGTCCATCGTTTACTTCAGTGTTTTTAAAAATGCCGGTCTTCGTTTGTCTTCCTGTTTATGACGGTAAGGATAACCCCGCCCTCTGCCCCTGGCGTAAAGCGGTTCCCGTTTTAGCCCAGCTCACAACTGGGGCTTGAGTTGAACCGGTTTTTAGGGGCCGGAGCCGGTTCTTTGGCGGTGTGAAACCAAAATCCTGGCTCTAGCTCCGAACCGGCCCGGAACGGGCTCCGATTTTGCGGCGGTGTGAAAGGGCCATATGTGGTTAAAGTAGAGGCTAACATGTAGTCCCTCTAACAGCCTCTAGGTCATTCAAAGTCGAGAACATTGAGTACCTCCAACAGCCTCTGGGAGGTTAAAGTCGAGAGTAACATGTAGTTCCTCTAAAGGCCTCCAGGTCATTCATAGTAGAGACTAACATGCAGCCCCTCTAAGAGCCTCTTAGGAGGTTAAAGTAAGAGAATAGCATATGACATGCAGGAGCTCAGCCTGTGTGCTTGCGTGCGAGCGAGCGTGTAAAGCGTTGCCTTCTCCGTGCGGACCTCCCGATCGGCGGGCTGGCTGGCCTCGGCCGTCTCCTGCAGCAGCAGGTTGCGCTGGTTCTCCAGCTCCGTGATGGAGTCCTTGAACTGGGCGGCGTGGCTGAACTCCTGGGCGGCGATGCAGTCGTCCAGCGCCTGGCGGGCCTCCATGAGGCGCACCTTCACCTCGGCGAGCTGGAGGCGTGGAGGAGACGTCGCCACAGGCAGCGGTGGGGCCGCTAAGGGTTAGGTTCTGATGCAGTACAAGCGGACGGCAACGGCTTGGATGGAGAACATGAGGGAACGGTGTAGAAATAATAAATAACACTGAAATAACGCTGAAAAGGTTGAATATACAACTGTAGTCTTTGTAGGGCTGCAAGATAATAATATTGAGATTGCACTTTAAATCTGTATTCTATGGCACCTACTGCATATGGAAACAATATAAAAATCTATGTTATTACATTACTTCTGTTAATAATTGTTCTCTCTTGTCCATTACCGCAACCTTTCCTGTAATTAGCTTCTTGTGCCGAGGCAAAAAATAATAAATCGCAGTGCAGCCATCTTAATTTTCAGGCCTTATCTTTAACACGGAGGCACACTAACACTTCCACCCCTCTCCTCTCATGTTCTCACTTCCCCGAGTGCAAGCGTTATCAGCAGGACGTCTAACGCCTCCTCGACAGCCGAGACACACGGTGCCACCGTGCCCCTCCTGCTAACCCGGCTGCCCCTAGGGGGGGGGGCTCTCCGTACCTTGACCTGCTGCCGGCGCACCTCGTCTTCGTCCAGCGGCGGGCCGGCCTCGGCGATGGGCTCCCTGACATCAGAGATGACCTCCGCCACCTGGGGATCGACGGGCAGAGCGCAGGGGCATCAGGGAATGGAGGCGACGCGCGTGGCACGGTGTTATGGTAACGCGGCGGGTAGGCCTGTGTGCATCCCCACCGTTTGAACCGTCTTCGCTACAATTGTTTTTTTGTAGAATTGGGTTACTGGGTCGAGTACGATACGATGTGATTTATTCATCACCCACGGGAAGTCTGGGTAATATATTCCTTGGTTGTGTTTTCAAATAAAACTAAATTTCACATCTCTCTGAATCCAAAATAATGAGCGTGAACAATTTCCAAAAAAAATTAAAAGCTGGGAAGCGGGAAAATATTTTTGCAAGTAAACTAATGATCATAGCAGGGAGAATAAAATGTTTTGCTCCTTCGATTCTCGACTG
>OLKM01007242.1:0-12240 GCA_900291075.1 Melanogrammus aeglefinus | reverse complement strand
CACTACAATAACCTTTGTCTCATGTATGACCATGTATGACAGAAAGGTGTAGACACGAGCGTTGATGCTTTTACTAACCAGCATTTTGAACAGTTTTAAAAGGCGAATAGTATACGTACCATAGCGTTCGGAGAACCAATCTTGCACCGATAGGCTGCTGATACTCCCGCTATGCTGACTCACGTGCCTCAGTGATGAGTAGATGAGCGGCTCGTAAGGAGCGTGTGGGAGCAAGTTTCAGAGGGTCGCGTCCGTGACTACTCTGAGTTCAGGGGGTCTCGGGCTAGCTCTATTGTCCTGTGATAACGGTTGCACAATGGATAACCAACTGTTTTTGATCAACCGAGACACAACCAAAAAAACATCTAAACCTCCATGCGTGCTCGTCACATGTAATGGTCCGTCTGTTGAAGGACCGGAAATTGCGAAATTGGTCCCGCAAAATTAAAATATAGTCTACTATTTTCTAAGTTGTTTGCAGCGGAGCTTTGAAGACTCCTCCTTCCCGGCTTGTATCAAATTTGGAGACCAGAAGCTCCTCTTCCTCTCCGGTTTGTCAAGAATTTGGGAACGCAGAAATCTCCTCTTCCGAGCGGATTCGTCCAAATTTTCGAACTGGGAAGAGGAGCTTCGAGAAGCTTCCGTGCAAACAAGCTTGAATATAAGGCTTATTTTAATTTTTTCGGGACTTCAATACAAACACGGACATCTACATACTGATCAGCAGGAGGTATTTGGATGTTTTTTGTGTGTCTTTTTGTTACGGAAGACAATTGGTATCCAATTTGCAACCGTTCTATGGACATGCACTGCCTTACGCCAAGACCACCTGTAACTCAGAGACAGCCAAGGAGGAGCTCTGAACCTTCTCCCAGCCCTTAGTCCACAATGAGGGTGAATAGATATGAGTGCAATTCAAATTTTGGGTGAACTATTTATAGAGCTCTAGGTAGTTATTGTTTGAGTTGTATCTCAATCTGTTCCAGTGGCTTTTACACTAGTGGTGGGTAGTGCCCACTTTGTGAATTGGGTTTGTTCTAAAATGTGTAAAAAGAAAATGTCATTGTTGGATAAATGTAAGCCAGCAAATACCCGGTAATCAGCATACAATCTGTGTTAAGATTCACAACTAAATCTGCCATACTGTTAATGTTTCTTATGACAGAGAACGCGAGAGGGTTTGATGCTTTTATAAGAGTGAAGTGAAACGTAATCATTTTCGTTGTTCAACTTGATAACACATCCGGACCTGGTTAGTGCATTTTACATAGTGCCTTCTTGTGATGCATATGTTAAATATGTAAAAAGAAGTGTTGAAATAGTTGCATGATCTAGCCAGCAAATTCCAGGAATCCAGCATAAATTTGTGCTCGTTCGATTCACACTAAATCTGCATGCTGTATATGTTATTATAGAGAAGAGCAGGTTTGATGCTTTTATAAACGCAATTTTGAACTGTTTAAGAGTGAAGTGCACACATAATCATCATTTCATTGTTCAATTGATAACTCGATCTTACATGCTTGTTTACAATATGCCTTCTTGGGATGCAAGGGTGTTAAACTTCATGTCGTAAATAAGAAATGTGATATGTTTTGGATAATGTGGCCCAGCAAATAATCATCAAAAAATTGTGAACACTAAATCTGGCATACTGTTTTCTGTGCACGTTTTGAAAATAAAATTGAATGCAGTATAACACTCTTTTTCGACAGTAGTTTTTTTTTTTAAAATTAAGTGTTGATAAGTTATTTTAAGTTCTGTAGACTCAGAATTGGAACAAGCTTGTTATTTCAGTACAGTAAAGTTCAATAAATAGTTATTTTAGTAATATCAATCATCACAAGCAAGGTTAATTCAAGAGGTGTATCGCAAGTTTTAGTTTAGTATAGTCAAACTCCTTACACAACAAGTTCTGCAGTACTGCACACTTTATATTTATTAAGTTTCATGTACTTACTTAATCAAGTTTACTTAACTCAGTTAGTTTAAGGCAATAAGTTTGCACATTCTTTTTGAGTAAAGTCAACTTATTATATCTTACAGTGTGGCATACAAGGCAGTCGATGGAACTGCCCCTGCCTACCTCCAAGCATTGCTAAAGCCACACACCCCAGCTCGATCGCTCCGCTCAACTACCTCAGCTGGACGTCTGTGTACCGCAATCGCTAAGAGCTAACAAAGGTCGTTCAGCAAAGTCACAACTCTTCTCGGTTTTGGGACCTCATTCGTGGAACGAGCTCTGCCGTTCTCAGGACCGCAGAGTCTCTCACTATCTTCCGAAAAAGACTCGAGACTCACCTGTTCAGAGTCCACCTCGACTCTGCATAGCCACCCTCCCCCCACTGGCCACGATTGTACACTGTATTGTATTGTGTTGTATTGTATTATAGTACTTAACTGTGTAGCAACCGCAGTAGCTGCCATCATTGCTGTAACACGAGGAATTGGTTAGCCTAGTGATTGTGTTGTACTTGCCACTTGGTTTTATGAACATCCTTACTGTACCGATTGCGATATATTGTGGTACTTCTTATGACAAATGTACTTATTGTAAGTCGCTTTGGATAAAAGCGTCTGCTAAATGCCCTAAATGTTAATGTAAATATAGATTCAGATCCTTTGAGGTGCTTGCGTTCTGCAGCTCAGCTCCCCGAGAAGCGAAACGAGTTCCAGACTCTTTCGTTTTAGCTGTAGTATACCGTCCCCAAGGACCATATTCACTTTTTGTTGGTGAGTTTTCTGATTTTGCAGCTGATCTGGCTACATATTCAGACAATATGTTACTTATTGGAGATTTCAACATTCATGTGAATAACCCATCTGATGCCCTCGCAAGGGCTTTTCTGTCCATTACAGATACGCTTGGCTTCAAACAGCTTATCCAGCACCCAACCCACATCAGTGGAAACACGCTGGATCTCGTTTTGACCCGTGGT
The DNA here is from genome assembly GCA_900291075.1 of Melanogrammus aeglefinus. NCBI lineage: Eukaryota > Metazoa > Chordata > Actinopteri > Gadiformes > Gadidae > Melanogrammus > Melanogrammus aeglefinus. The sequence continues at coordinate 9,301 of OLKM01007242.1, read as the reverse complement.
GTAGACATTTCACAGCTAGTGGTCTCTTCCTACACCTCAACTTTATCAGACCACTTTTTGCTCACTTTCCAGGTGGTGGTATCCTGCTCCTGCGACGATCAGCAAGCTACTTTGAGCTGTCGCCGCATGACACCTGCAACTATTACAGCTATGGCAGATAAGTTACCCGGTTCACTTGCACCAATTTGTAACTATAGCAGTGATGTTGCTAGGTACGCGTCCTGCGTCCCTGACGCATTCAAATCTGAAAGGACGCACTGAACTCACTATCCATGCGTCCCGGGGACGCATCTCATTTTCCCCATGAAAAACGCTACATTGTGAACATTAAACAACTCGTGTTTAATCACAGTAACTAGCCAAAGAAACCTTCTTGTGAGCAGACCGGATAAGCGCTGTTTCAAACCTCTGCGCATCTTCTCGGCGCAGACGTGATCCACTGTACAAAGTATCGCAACATGCTAATTTAGCCGCTACCAAAACAACTAGCTCGTCACCGCTGATTTCATTTCAACAATTAAAAATACGAACTTCATAGATTATGTTGTAACGTTTAGGGGACGTGCTGTAATGAAATAAATGAAACATAATCCGGTGGTGGTGATGAAAACTACATTGAATGGCAGCCGCCATTTTTGTATGCCCAAACGGCGCCTGCGCATACATCGCGCTTCCAACGAGATCCCGTTTTTCTCGAGAAAAACAGGCCAGAGAACGCAAAAATGCCGCCCAAAGAAAAAAGATGAAAACCTATTGCAGGTCAGCAGACTATTGCAGCTGCTTTTCTGTCCCCACTACCTCTGCCACTCCTCCCTGACTCTGATCAGCCTAGAGAGAGTACCTCAACATTGCCTGTACCTACTTCTGCTGCTCCCCCTCCACTGATCCTGATGAGCCAACTGCAGAGAAGTGCCCTCACCGTCTACATCTTCCTCCCAAAAAAAAGCGAACCTTTCTGAAGCAGTGGTCTCACCACATACAAATGGCTGCGTTTTTCAGGTGACAATTTCCATGTATTGTGACATTTGCCACTACTTTAATAAACAAAACAGGCACATCTATGCACAAAATCAAACAAATGCACCCAATTACCAGCACTCCACCATCACTCGCCATGTTTTAAAGCAAAGAAACATCAGTCCTGCCTCAGTATTCCTGCTCTACAAAAAGACTTGGAACGAAGTCAGGTGAAGGTGGACAGTCAGCAGGACAAAGCAGCACTGGTGCTGTTAAAAAACCACTCACTGGATGGCCCAGGAAGGTGTGCCCCCTGTCCAAGTTTGAGTCATTAAACAACCTTATGGCAGAGGTTGGTGTCCCAGGATCTCAAAACCTCTGCAGCAAAAAAAGCTGTTTCTTACAGTTCACGATATACAGCCACAGAATTGCTGTCCAGTATAGCAGACACTGTGCATGCAGCTCTAAAAAAGAAAGTGAATGAATCTCCATTTGTGACTGTGCTCACAGATGAGTCTACAGACATCACCAACCATAAACGCCTTGTTGTATATGTCCAAATCACTGATACTGAATCATTTCAACCAAGCACTCATTTTGTTGCAAATAAAGAGTGCCTGGATACAACAGGTGCAGGCATTGCAAAATACATCCAGGAAGTGATGTCAGAGCTGGATGTCCCTTTAACCAAAGTGATGAGCATGGGATCAGATGGAGCTGCAGTCATGACGGAAAGAAACAAAGGCTGCACAGGCATACTGCTTCGGTCCAACCCCCATATTGTGAATGTGCACTGTGTTGCCCACTCCCTGGCCTTTTGCACATCTCAAGCAGCAGAGGCAATACCTGAACTCAAAGAGCATCAGCAGATTACTAACTGATCTGTTTCTATTACTTCCGTGCTAGTCCAAACGAGCAGCCAAAATAAAGAGAAATACAAAAACTGCTGGAAGACCCAGTGCTCACCTACAAGGAGCTGCATTCCATTCGGTGGCCATCTTACTACAGTGCTCTTCAAACTGTGCACAGGACAATTGACAGCCTGCTGACATACTTAACTGAAGTGACCCAGGATATCAGCAAAGACCCAAAGGCAAACGGCCTAAAGAAAAAGATTGGCACAGTGAAGTTCATCAGCATCACTGCTCTGATGATGGATGCCATGGCCCCTGTTACAATCTTATCCCAGTTCCTGCAAACTGGACTTTGCCATCAAGGATCTGGAAAAGATCAAAGAAATGACCTCTCCCAACCTCACAGCATGAGCCAGCGACATCCAGGGCAACATGTACAGGGGTGAGCATCAAATCACAAAATCCACATTTAATCTGGTTCAGTTGTGCATCAGCTTTATTGACAGCTTAATAAGCAACACGCACACCAGGTTTCCAAACAGCTCGCTGTTGTGTGCGTTTGGTGTGATGAGTCTCCGTCCCATCTGCTTCATGAGTGAAGGAGAGTTGAAGGCCTATGGAGAGGAGGAGTTAGAACCATAGACATCATATAGGTAGACGCCCCCTTCGGCCTTGGGCGGCATAAATCGTCGGCGCCATCTTGGTACGGGAGTTATTTCGTCTTCGGAGTGAAGATGCCTACTTCATGCGCCGCTTGGGGGTGCACTACCGTCAGGACGATTCAAACGAGATCGCAAGGAATTACCTTTCACAAGTAAGACTAAACAATTGTTTCTATTTGTAATTGTAAAATTCAGTCATGTCACGTAGATCATGTGTTATGTTGAGAGCTAAGAGCTGTTGAGACAGCTAAGTTGCCGCCAGAATCAGACTATAGCTAGTCTAACGTGAAATGGACATGGTGAGCAAAGCCTTATTCTATCGTTCGTCAACAGGAGATAATATTGTCAAGAAATATAGGATATACAGTATATATATATATATATATATATATATATAATCTACCACTACTTGCTTGTGAGTAATTACAATGTATGTATAATGTAATTATATAGCATTTATGGTCGCGACGGAAAGCTGCGTTTCGGCTGAGCGACTGGCCTTAATTTCTCTCTGTGATGTATTTAAAAAAGAGACTAGATTAAAACAAAAAAAGGCTCAAAACATGCCACTGTATATGTAATGGTTCTACAATATATGAAGGTGTCACGTAATGAATGAAACTACGGAAAAAATGTCACGATACTCTACATGCACCTGTGAGATGCACGTGCAGTCAGTCGCCGGCCGAAATTGACGTTTTAAACGTTATTTCTATTTAAATGTTTTTCTTTTTTAAAGATACATCTGTATATTATGAATCTGACTGACTGGCTAGCTAACCTTTCTCGCAATTTTAAGGTTTCCCAAAGAGAAGCAGTTGAGGAGACAGTGGGAAGTGGCTGTGAAAAGGGAAGACTTTTCTGCCAATGAGAGGTCAATGCTCTGTAGCCAGCACTTTCGGCCGGAGGATTTTGACCCGGACAGGCCAAATTGTCAGGCTCAGGGATGGAACTAAAACCATCTGTGTTCAGTTTCCCAAACACATCTCAAAAGAGTAAGTGCATCACCTAAACTTGTTGAAAATGGTTTTTGTGTGTGTGTGTGTGTGTGTGTGTGTGTTGTGTGTGTGTGTGTGTGTGTGTGTGTGTGTGTGTGTGTGTGTGTGTGTGTGTGTGTGTGTGTGTTCATTTGGAATGATTGAGAATGAGATACACCTGTTCAAGTATTTTGTTCTTCGGTTTTAGAAAGTGCCAGCCAGGACTACACAAGCCTCAAGGAAGGCTGAAGCGAGCCTTGTAATTGACTGTTCTTTACAATCATTACAAGTCACTGAACCTTCACCTACCTACCTTGTGAGTATTAACACTAGCTATGCCCCAAAACAGCAGTGAGCATCATGGCATCATAAACATTACTCACTACTGTTTTGTCCTTTTTTACTAGGAACACCCTTATGCATTGCCTCCATCTTCCCCACTCTTCTCAAGACTAGACTCAGTGAAGCCCTGGCTAGGGTGGAGAGTCTTGAGAAAGAGATGAGGAACTCAAAGGCCCGCGAGAGTGGAGGGCGAAGAAACACAGTGCGTTGTCTTCTGGAGGACCTCAGGGGGAAGAACCTCATAAATGAAGAGCTGCACGAGAGGCTTGACTTATACTCAGGTAACATTGAAATTAAACTTTGAATGTCAATTATATCTTGGGGCTGTAACCAAAGAAATACAACTGCAATAATGTGTTCAAATGCTTGGCTTGTCTGAATTTCATATATCAGACTTAAACTCCAAATACCTGACGTCTGTAATATGCCCCCATTCATAGTTTGAATAGCATCTGGCACAGACAAAAGCCAACAATCATAGTCTGATAGCTCTAGCTTCAAGACACACAATAGCCAGGTACCTTTGTTGGCAGGTGTTTATGGGCACCTGTTTAGAGCAATCAGTCATGGTTCCTGGCTTTTGTGCATCTTTAAGCTAGAGCTATTAAGTCAATGATTGTTGGCTTTGGTCTACAGCCATGACAAGATTACATTTTTCATTCATATGGCCTTGCCTGGAAATAAACACATTAGCCTATTGGTGTTTTCATAATGACATTCATACTCTTTCAGTCACTTACTAATTACTCTGTGCTATCTGCATTTCAGATCTTCCATTAGGCCTTCCTGTCCCAAACAGGGCCACGAGTACACTAAAGAGCAGAGGGAGTTTGCCCTCACCTCTCCACCTGCACGGGCCCAAAGCCTACTCTTTACCTTGAGAGAGTCTCTCCACCTCCACCTACCACATCCACATACATTTGCAAAGGTATTGTGCCATTACATTTAATTGCACTTTATTGATAGGAAATTACTGGGTTCAAATACATTTTGTATTGTATTATTGCTACTTAATAATTAACTACTCTTTTCATTTGATAAAGGTGGATGATCTCTGTGGATTCCAAGCCTGGACTCAACACCATGATGCTGGACAATGTTTGAGAAGAAAAAGAGAGGAAGATCCAGTTGAAGTATGGACGTGTGGCGCTCATGCTGGATGGCATGGCCATCAGGAAACATGTCCAGTACAGTCCACATTCCCAGAAAATGACCGGATTTGTGGACATGGGGGATGGCCTAAACGAGACAGATATTGCCACTGAGGCTCTGGTTTTTATGGTGGTTGGCCTACAAGGCCATTGGAAGGCTCCAATTGCCTACTACCTGACCAAGTCTCTGACGCCCGACACACAGAAGGTCCTGCTGGTACATGCGCTGGAGGCCCTGCATGAGCGTGGCATCCGGGTCATGTCCCTCACAATGGATGGGCATGCATCAAACGTAAGCATGTGCAACCAGCTGGGGTGCCAGCTAAAGGCCAACCCTTGTGAGCCTTTGAAAACATTTTTCCCCCATCCTGCGACTGGCGAGAGGGTGTTTGTCATGATGGACGCTTGCCACATGTTGAAGCTGGCAAGAAACATGCTGCAAGCGTACAGCCCAATCTGTAGCAGAACTGGCCTCATCAACTGGGACTACGTTGTTTGTTTGAACGATATTCAAACAAAGAATGGACTGCATGCTGCCAACAGGGTCACTGAAAAGCACATTCAGTTTGACTCACAGAAGATGAAGGTGTCCCTGGCTGCACAGACGCTGAGTCGCTCTGTGGCAGTAGCGCTCCGAACGCTGAGGGACCTGGGGTATCCACGCTTCACCCTCTCTCTAGCGACAGCCGAATTCATTGAGGTAAGACTAGATTCAAACATTGTTTTCTTATCAAAGGGTCCTGGCCATCTTCTTCATCTTCATCTTCTTCCTTTCTATTTCCTAAACAATTTATTTTAGATGATTGACAGGCTGTTTGACATTATGAACAGCCGCAATCCCCGTGCCAAAGGATTCAAAGCCCCCCTGGGATCTTTGAATTGGACAAGGAGTGTGGAACTCTTGTCCAGAGGCCGGGAGTACTTAATCAGTTTGGTGATGAAGGATGGAACTTCCCCTTCATCGTTCAAAGAGAGGTATTTTAAAATAGTGACTCTTCCCATATGTGCATGCTCTGCTTATGCATGCATATGGATGCTCTGTTCTATTGTTCGCGATCTTTTTGCTGTCTGCGGTTTTTCAGTTCATACAGGTGAATGTGGAAATGTCCATGAAATGTCCATCTACAACTTTCAAACTGACAAAATATTTTCTTTTTAAGGTACCTGTCTGTCCATGGGGTTTGTCATCAACATTGACACCCTAATGCTGATGTGTCCTGAGCTGCTTCAGAGTCAGCAATATATCTGCACCCTACCGGTTCAGCCAGGATCATTTGGAGCTCCTTTTCAACTCCATCAGGGCATCAGGTAAGGATCTCAGAAGTTTCTAAATTAATTAAATTGTCTTTCCAAAAAAGTCTTTGACGTCTTGAAAAGAGTAAATATCGGCTATTAAGTGTTGTGTGTGTTTTTGGTTTTTAGGGGGGCTGGAACAACAAATCCCTCTCCGCAGGCCAGTTTCCAGGGCATCTTCCGCCGGCTCATGTGTGTCCGATGTGGTGTCACACCGAGCACTTCAGGGAATGTGGCACCACAGGATGAGACCGTGTTCTCTGTCGGCTGTAGAGATGTCCTCTCCCCTCTGAAACGGAAGAGCTTGAGGTGCCCTTCGTGAATGTGTCTGCGTTGATTGGGGGACCACAGCTACTTGCCAACCCGCTTTGGTGGCCTAGTGGAAAAACGCACTGGTCTACATTGCAGGTGTTTGTGGTGTGCGGCAGGTTTTTGAGAAAAGCTGTCCTGTGGTTGAGTGCCGTGCTAGCCTGGTGACAGATGCTGCACGCGCATCTTTCGACGAGAGCTACCACCTGCTGACTCTGAAGAACAAAGGAGGGCTGATGATTCCTTCAGAGGGGACAGTGAAGGTGGTCAGGTCAGCAGAGCGGTTCATTCGCCAGCGTGCATCAGGGCAAGCTGTCAGTGTGTCTGTGATCCAGCAGTTTGTCCGGGCTGACATCTGGACAGATGATGTGTTTCTCCTCAAGGAGCACATTCAGGACACACAATTTGGCATTGAAAACCACCACTTTGCACTGTTGTCCTTGGTTGTGTCTGTATTTCACAAAATCAGGCTGCACCACATTGCAAAACTGAGCACGCTGCAATTACAGACTGGCAACAGTCGAAAAAAGCTCAGCAAGACTATACTTTTTAAAGGGTTCTAGCCTAGATTAAATTATTATATAATATCATATTGTGCGACTCCTACCCCTGGGGAGTCTGGGTAATGGGGTATTCATAACGTTGTTTGGGGAAAAGGGGGTTTATTGTCTTTAGATAAGTTGTTTATGTTATTAGGTTCAGTGGGGTTAACGGGTTTGGGGTCTCTATTGTTTGTGTGTTTATTGTGTGTAGTGTTGTCGGCAACCATTACCCGGAATTGGATGTATGTCCGTCGGTCAGGTGTGCCGTGTTTTCTGTTATGTGTGCGTGTTTGAATAAAGGCAGCTCTCGGGGTCGTGCGGTGTATTGAGGCACGAGAGTTGCGCCGCCATTTAAACCTGGGCTCCCGTCTCGTCCTTCCCGCGCTGCTCGCCACAATATATTGTGTGAAATTATATATTGTGTCAATTGCACTGCATAGATGTGAAAATGTTATGAGCATGATTGTATATTATGTCAAATTGTACAAATGTACAAATATATATATTATATAATATGAATATATACCTATACTTAAAATATATTATATTTGTTTCACATATTATATATATCATATATATGTTATTCCATTGCACATTATACTGAGTCATTATATTATATTGTATTATATATATGCTGTTATTTATATTACAGTTCAACTATTGAGATGTGTATGTATATATTGAGATGTGTATATTTTTACTGCTATAGAATATATATATATATTCTCTTATAATATATATAATATATTTCTCTAATGATGGTCAATACGTAGTAACTAAAGAAGCACTATTTCGATAGTTCATAGATCTCAGTATTTTCAAAGTGCACGGGCTGTGCAAGAAAAGGGAGCGTTTATCATAGACCCATGCACATGTATGACTGGCGATTTAACTAGCGAGATTCAAAGTAACGTAGAGGCAAATCTTTTTCACACACTTCACGTAGAGCATAAACCCTTGAATACTCCATGAAATTGGTTGCGAAATGTAAAAGGTTATCGTGATTTTTATCCAGATAAACCGCAGCTCCTGGCAACTTGCGCTTGTTTTGACGCGTCTGACAGACCTCCGGCTTCAGAGAGCTCCCGTACCAATATGGCGGCGCCGCGTTTCGCCTAGGCAACGGGCTGACGCAGTGGAGGCGGCGTCTACCTATATGATGTCTATGGTTAGAACTGCTTATTGCCCACTATGGGCATGAGCAAACCCACAAATGGAAAGAGGGCACTGAGGACCACCAGATGACTACCCAGCCCCTCATCAACGCTGAACAAACTCGAGAGGAGTGGGCCCTGGTGAAGAAAGTTGTCAAAGCACAGCACTACCCCAGAGAGAGCATGTGGAAGCTTTGGGCATTGGTGACAAAGTATCACCTGCCAGATTTCCCCAACCTCACCATCCTTGCTCAACTTGCCACCACCCTGGCTGTGCATACAGCTGGCTGCGAACGAGGATTCTCTGCTCAGAATCTCATCCTCACCCCTCACAGGAACAGCTGTCATCAGAACATCAAGAGCAACTTCTCAAGGTCAGCCTGGGGCCCAAGAGGTCAGAATTCCCTTTTGAAGAGGCACTGGCCAAATGGAAAGAGGTCAAGCAGAGAAGGCTGTTCACTATGAAGTACAAGTAATCATGACATATGCGCTAGACTCTGTTTCACAGTGATTGACTCAGTTCATTTGATTTAGTTGATGTTCAGATAAGATTTTGGTGACAATTCATTTATTGAAATCATTTGTTAAAATCAGCACTTTTATTGAAATGTTATTTTGGTATTACAGACCATAGAGACACCATTTTGTTTTGATTTGAATTCTAGTAATTCATTTTGGTGCCATTTATGTTGCTACAAAAATCCTGTTTGATTTGAATGTAATATGTCATGCCACTCTAACAGTTCTGCAATAAACTTTTCAGATTTTGAATTTTATTTGTTTAATTTCAGATACATTTTGAACATACATTAATATATCCGTTTATTATAACCATATCATACCACCATCAAGGAGTTTAACACTATTAATTTAATTTAAGAAATAGAATAATAAAAAAGAAACACATTTTTTAAACTGGGGAGTCGGGACCCATTGAATTTCTCAGGACCCACCAACTCTCACACTGTGGGTCCCGGGACTCACTACATTTGAAAAACCTATCAACATCATCTTATAGTGGTTTCTTGAGTTCCTTTACTCTTGACCTCAACATTTGCCT
>OLKM01007241.1:0-12241 GCA_900291075.1 Melanogrammus aeglefinus | reverse complement strand
AGGGAATCCAGGAATGGCTGAAGAGAAAGGCCAAGAGGCCAATCAACTGATGTTTAGTTTTGTGTTATTTCTGCAATTTCATTGTTGAAATTGCTTGAACTTTGATTAATCTGTTATTATTTAGACTTTAGGCTGCAATGATGGCTGAGGAAGTTAAAGACAGAGACAGGTACCACCTCATCACCTGAGAGGTGAAGAAGAACCTGGAGGTACCAGTGAAAGACTGCCAGCACCGCCTGATGAGGCTGAGAAACTCTGGCCATGAAAGGCGGCGAAGCAGCTCCAGAAAACTGGGTCCAGAGTAAGATATATGCACACATTGGATGTATTTGGGTGTCCAGCATAAATGAGAGAGTATATTTAATGAAAAATTTTTGATTTCTTTTAGGTGCGGTGAGATGAGAAACAGGGTTGGCTGAACGTGAGACGGGATAGATGCGTGTTAAGGGTGTTCCGCAAAATATTTGAGAAGGGTGGAAGGAAAATTACCTACCAGTATGCCAGCTGTATATTGAAAAATATATTATAAACTTCATAAAAACATCAGATAAAGACTACAGTTCATGAGTCATCATCATTTGTCACTCTTTCGACTGAAGAGATAAGAGATGGTTCCGACTCCAGGATCTTGTTGTGATAAGCTGCAGCTGAAGGTTAGAAAGTGCTTACAAGAGGCGCTGAGGGAGGCGGTAAGTAAGAAACAACGTAACAAATCAGGGATTTTGCATCAATTCGGTGCGTCTTATTTAAACAAATCTGAATTTTCCTTACAGGAGGGGCAGCAACTCTTACTGTCTAAGTGCAGGAAGGTTCACATCGGGTGAGCATGGAGGAGGCTGAGGAACGTGCTGACATCGCTGAGACCCAGGTCAACAAGCTGAGGTCTAAGAGCCGTGATGGTGGCAAGGTAAGTTCATTACAGTATAATATGGGTTCGAGATGCGTCATACACCACCCGCACCCGAGTTGCTCTTGTGACGTAATGTCCTGCCTTGAAGCACTTACAGTATTGCCGTTTGTCTTTGTGGTAATCGTTAGGCAACGAGTCAGGCAAGAACAGTGATTGGCTAGTCATTGTTAATTGTTGCGACCATTAAACCTCTTTTATAAACAACGCTCAATCACCAAACATTAAAACTTTACATTGTATTGCTCGACAGACCAGACATGTGCAGTGCATCAATTTGGTGACCGGATTAAAGCAGCATGGGCCTTCAGTGTGTAGACTTATTTGAATCGACTGTAATACGAACAGTTAATAATAAAAAAACAATCCAATCATATGGGCGAAGCATCTTTGTTTGATCGCGCTCGTACAGGCTACCTCACTGAACTCTCGAGTCTGACCGGTTCGAATCCCCGTATATACTTTACGACCACAACAGGCGTGGGTCGTCGTGAAATGACCTTCAAGAAAAGCTGGGAGATTTCCCACTTTGCAATCGTGCGATGGTGTTACGAGGCATTCCTGAACCACCATAAGGCCATTTGACTTGATAAAGAAAATTGAATTGACAAACAAATGTGGTTGGTTTAATGATTTTTCTTTTCTTTCTCTTCCCCAGGAAAGGACAGACAGAACTGAATAGAATGTAATGCTCAATTACGTACATTGAAGAAAGGCATTGTCATTAAAATATTGAGACTTTTTGTTTATAGAAAATTTATCAGCCTGCAATAGTATTTTTACAGAGCATCCTTCTTGTGTGGTAGTTTCACTAATTACTGATCAGTCTATATTAATGACACTCATATTGACTACGAAGCTCTGTCACAAATAGCACTGAAATTACGAAATCGTTGAATGGTATATCATGAAATAGTTAGTAATGTACCGTGCGAGATTTACGTACAATTTAAGAACATACAATTCCATACTTGTGTGGAGAAAACACCCAAAAAATTTCTGAATTCACTAACATTTACTTTTTGTGATCCTGATTCATACTACACAAAAAGAAGTCCATGTTAAATTTATAACCTGGAGAACAACTGACTATATCCATTAAGGATCTGCCTTATTATGCCTTATTACCATTAAGGAATTTGACACTCTAGAATGGCGGTACAATCCATTCAACCATTTAAGTAAATTAGGTATAATGCAGAATTATGTCATGCAAACTAAAATGCATAGATCAAATAAATGCATTCAACATCACGGTAATTAAAAGTCCTATCTCATGGCCAGGTCAGCATTTAACATAATGGTATTCATGATGAATAAGGAATTTATGTAGTGGTTTTCATCGCTGTGAACAATCAAAGTAGATTTTGCATATAGTACATGTCATTTAACGGGCAAATGTTTTCATTGGCAACTTCCAGCCGAAATAGCCTGAAGCTCGAATGACAGCACAAATTGAATTTTCAATTCAATTTAGTTCCAAATGGGCCTTGACGGCGAGGAAATTTCTCTATTTGAGCTTCATCAATTCACTATTTCTCCCGAATTTACAGATAGCTAGTCAGATGCTGGTGAATTGGCATTATTTCCAAGAATCACTTCAAACAACTACAGCCGCAAGATTTGGCCAGTCTCACCCCTACCCTCTGAGTTACTTTCTACTGATGCATGTAATAAGTTTGCTTGTAAATTGTATACAAGTCATTAGCAAAAAAGATGATGCAACTTGACCGTTGCATCATACAAATACTTAAAGGCTGATCACATAACCCTGATACTCAGATTCAAACACTGGCTTCCTATGCACTTCAGAATTTACCACAAATTATGTCTGCTATAAATCATTTACGAACGTTGGGCCAAATTACATCTCTGAAATGCTCGCTGATGATGAACACCATAGACAGCTTAGGTCATCAAAGCCTAGCCTTCTAACTGTTTCCATAGTAAGGACAAAAGTTGGCAAAGCATATTATATCCATCATGCTGCACACAGACCGGGATAAGTAATTTTGAGGCCTGGGGCGATTTACCAGGAGGAGGACCCTATATAGATAGTTATGATATTATAACTCTAGTTTCTATGATATGTAGGCGTAGCCTTCTAGGCTATTCGCCTATGGCTATGTCTTGTGTGTTGTTCTCGCGCATACTGACTGAAAATGTAACTAATGCCACCAATCACGTGGGCACCGGCCCACATTTCCCACGGCACGTGTAATATAAGTGTGGCGCAAACCGCCGTCATTCCATGCTTATTCTTTCAAGCATTTGGAGGATACAGCAGGTGGGAAACTGAACGCTACGCTACAATCATGGACCTAGAAGTTTATAATATCAATAGACTATCGTTTATTTCACTGATGAAGGCTACCCGTCGAGGCTTTGCCTTAATGGGCTAAGGCGAAGCTGCGAGTGGTAGCCCAATCGATGTACTGCCTGTGGAGCCAGTCAAACAAACTTAAGTCACCAGGAGCAAATGAAGACTCACAGAAAAGCGTGAGATTGTGCAAAACACAACAGCTTGATAAAAAACTAATTTCCTCCTAAGATCAAGCCAAGGCGATGATCAAGAGAAAAAAGTGAGTCTGCAAAGATCCGGCCCCAATCCTTCCTTCATGGAATCCATGAAAATGAAGGGAAAAACCAGAGTAATAAGGCCCATTCACAACCCTACGGTAAATACGGATAGGAACGTTTCGTCCGGATCTGGAGGTATTGATCGGGCCTATACGGTTACCATTTGAGGTCCGCTATACCACGGTGGGCGGAGCTACGGAGTTCGACTTTTCCAACTAAGGAGCTCCTCTCGTTCCGTTTCTATTTGAAAAGACGGCGGGACTGCATACTGGCAGACAAGAACCAATCCTCAATCGGCGAGCCAATAGGAAGCCTCTCTTCTCCGTTTCCATCTTGAAAACGGCGGGAGAGAGAATACTGGCAGTCAAGTCCAACTCGCCATCAGCGAGAGAAATTCAACGATGCCACTTAAAGAACATGCCTTCATTTTTTAAGCCGTAGAAGGGGCCCACCGGACTCAACACAGAGTTGGCATGAGCCCCCTGGACATGTCCTACATGTAAAACGGACAAAGGGCCCGGGTGAAGACCAAGCGCAGCCGCGCAAATGTCTTCCACCGAACCACCTGAAGCAAGCAACGCCCGTGTGCGTGAGCTTTAAACGCCCAATGGTGGCGCTTAAGTCCTGCCGAGCATAGACTATAGCATACACCTTTCACTATCCAGCAAGAAAACCGCTGTTTTAGAGAGAGCGCTGCCCCTGGCCTAGCGTCGCTTATACACTCAAATAACTTGTGTGGAGCGAACCGCGGCCGAGCGTTTCACATACATAGCAGCTGCCCGCACTCGGGCACAGGAAGATGCAACTCCGCCTCCGCCTCACTAGAACAGCGGGGGTGTGAAAAGCCTTAAGCACACATATCCCTCGACCGGAAAGAAATTATTAATGTTCTTAGGGAGGAAGCAGGATTAGGTCTGAGCAGCGCGCAAAGGGCTGTCTTGTTGTTAGCAACAAGAGCTCGGACCTGACAGTCCGAGGGGTTTAGCTCCACAGGCCGTCTTGGCCAGAAACAAGGCAATAATAGCGCCGTCTAAGGACAGGGCATCCAAAGGGGCCTGAGACAGAGGCTCGAAAGGGGTCCCTGGACCACCCACGCAAACATGGTGGGGAGGTCCAGCGTGGTGTAAGCACGTTGCGACAACAGGGCTAACAACGTCTAGCCCCACGAAAGACCGCTGGACCAGTGGGATTGCTGAAGATCGGTCCACAATACAGCCCGCATGGCCAGCTGAAACAGGTGACGCATAGACCTTGAATGGTGGAAAAGGCCAAACCTTCTCCAATAAGTGCTGCAAGAAAAGCAAGCACGCTTCCCACCTCGCAATGGATGGAAACAACGTTGGTTCCTGTCACAACCAATCCAGAGAAAGCGGACACTTTGCCGCATAAAGGAAAGAGAAGTAGGCCGGCACGAGCACCCTGGATAGTGGTGATAACGCGCGTTCAGGCAAACCTTTGCCTTGCAGGATCAACCTCTCAGGAGCCAGACCCAACAGCGCGTCTCGATACATTGGGTGGGTGGTGCTTGCACCGTCCCATGGGCCTGCGAAAGCGCATCGGGTCTGAACGGTACCCGGCCACGGCGCCGTCCGTGGAGAGGCGTCGCCAGCTCGGAACTCACAGAGCTGAGCGTTTGCGGAGCCATATAATCGGGACCATTTCTCCTGTCTGACCCATTCCAGAAGAGGAAGGATCAGCTGAGGAGAACCCGCGGGCCAAGGTGTGTGCGCCTAATCGCATCCACCCACGCGGGGAAGATCCCCGAGGGTTGAGAGAGAACCCACCTGACAGTGGTGTGTTCTCCTGCAAGTGCGACACAGGTCCACTGAAGCCGTCCCTAACCTTGGCCAGATCAGTCTGACAATGTCGGGATGGTAACGGCACTCGTCCGGCAGGGACCACCGAAGGATGAGGTCTGCCCTGAAGTTCTGGGCGCCCGCGATATGCAGGGCTCTCAGACTGAGAGATACTGATGAGCACAAAGCAGAGCCTTGACGCCTTTTGGTGGAGAGCAGGGAGCGACTTTCCCTCGTTTGTTTTATGTATGCTGGCCACCGACACACCTGTCCTGATCAGATGTAGCGGCCACATACCAGTGAAAGAAATGCACCGCATTTCCTCACAGCGACGAGTTCCAAGCACATGTATGTGGCTGTAAGGGGCGTGCGCCCATCGCCTCCTACCGAGTTAGAGAGGCAGTTCCTCTCCAACCGCCAAACGAGGCGTCTGTGAAGACCCACAACGTGGATGCAACTCTGCCCAGGGGAACACCCTGAGTAAGGCGGGGGCGGGGGGGGGGGGGGGGGGGTTCCCCAATACTACGTCCAGGTCGATGGTGAGACGACACCCTGAGCTATGGGGGTGAAGGATGGAGCGAACGGCCTGAGCTATGTCGCACAGGGTCCAACCGTTGCAGAGCCATAACCACCCCTGGAATCTCGAATAAAGAGCAGACCCAGGGGAAGCACGGGATGAACGGCTGCCATCAGCCCTAACAGGCGCATGGTGGACAGCGTGGTCACGTTTCTAAGAAACGCGAAAGCGGGAGAGTGCCAACAGGATGGCGGTCTGCCGAGTGAGGCGAGAGCATCGCTGTCATGGGGGGTTGAGTCAGGCAAGGCCCACAGTAGAGATCATCTGCGGCCGGGGAATGGGAGCTCTTCTCCAGTTGAATGGCAAAACCCTCAGGAAAGAGAGATGGTTTTATCACCATCATGGTGTCCCATTCTCACATCTTCCTCTGAGTCGCTCAGAATAAGTAGGTCGTCGAGGTAGAAGAGAACCCTCTTTTCCTGACGCCTGAGCGGTCCCAACGCCGTTTCACAGACTTTGAAAAGGTGCGCGGGCCGGGAGTAGCGGAATGGCAAGGCACTGGTACTCTACGCCACCCGATAAAGGCAAAAGCAGAGGAAATCTGTGCTGCCGTAACAGGGACGTCGGAAGTAAGGCATCCTTGAGATAAGGGATGTGACCAGTCGCCCTCTCTCACACATCGGAGCAAGCGCTCTGATAGTGAGCACTCTCAATTTCCTGGCGCCAACGAATCTGTTGAGACACGCGAAAGATCCAAGAATAGGTCTCTTCTCCCCTGACTTCTTTGGGAACCAGGAAGTAGCGAGAGTAAAACCCTAGGTGTAACTCGTGGGGGGGGGACAAGACAGTGATGGCCCATCTCAAGAGTACGGGCCATCTTCTGCTGCAAGAGCCGTGGCTTGCCGCTGAAGGTACCGTAGCCTGGTCTCCAACAACCCATAAAGAGGTGGGGACGGCGCTTGAATCTAAATGGGATGACCCAATCTCACCGTGTTGTCTCAACGACGATGGTAGAACAAACCGCTCTATCCACACACATATAGGTCGTCGGTAGAGAGGGCGAGCAATGACAGCTGAGGACGCTGTCGAGGAATAACCCGTATTCCTCGGCCTATCGCCTCCACACATGTAGTGTTGTGGACCAAGGGGCCATCCCATGAAAGGGAGGAGGCTCACGCGAGCGTGGGTAGACGAATACGAGCTAGTAGCTGTACAAACAGCGAGCTGTCTAGACGCCGCGCTCGTTTCTGCTGACACAGGCAACGAGCCGCGTTAGCGTAGCAGCTCGTGACCGCGCGTTGTCCGCAGACCCGTCTTCTCACTACACGACTCTAGAAGGGAGGTGGGGATAATGTTGATGGAAAACCCAGGAACAGAGAGATCGTTATCACCATCATGGTGTCCTCTTCATGACAGCTCTCCTCTGAGTCGCTCAAGAATAAAGTAGGTCGTCGAGGCTAGAAGAGAACGCTCTTTTCCTGACGCCTGATGTCGACACGCCGTCAGCTCTACCTTACAGCACACTTGGATAGGTGCGGGGGCGGAAGAGGCAGGCTGGAGCACTGTACTCGTACGCCACCGCCGATATACGGCCAAACAGGTGAACTTCCTGTCGCGCCTTCGTGTCTGCAGGGACGAGGAACTGTAAGCTTATCCTTGAGATACAGGGATGTGAACCAGTCGCGCTGTCTCACAATCCGTCAGCCAGCGTTCTGATATGTGAGCATTCTCAATTTCCTCGCGCCAACGAATCTGTGAAACACGCGAAGATCAAGACATAGGTCTCTTCTTCCACCTGACTTGTGTAATCAGTCTCCAGTAGCCGAGAGTAAAAGCTCAAGTGTAACGCCCTGGTCTTAGGACAACGACAGTGATGGCCCCGAGGTCCAAGTAGACGGGCCATCTGCTGTACCCAGAGCCACGCTGGCGCTGAGGTACCGTAGCCGGGCTCGTCCAACACCATAAAGAGTGGCACGCGCTTGAACTAATATCGCTCTTTAGGGAGTAAGTGCAGTGGGATCAAGCCTGCGGAACTTCTGGCTCCGCAGTGCTGCTCTCTGCGGCTGCGGCCGCGGCGGAGGCGGCCCCCTGGAGCGCTGGGGCCGGCCTGGAGCGCTGGGGCCGGCCTGGACCCCGCTTCCTCCCGGCCCGCTGATGGGAGGAGCCCGTGAGAATCGCCCCGAACCGGTAACGGTTCTCACTGCTGGTGCGCGAGCACCTCCGAGAACCAGGGCCCAAATAGTCCATCCGGAGCTAATGGGCCCTAGACGAGGCTGGCCCGCTCTCGTTCCGGAACCGCAGTGTGAGAGAGCCATATGGCCCTCTGGATCATGGTGGCCCACGCCATATGCCGGCCGGCCGAAACGACTATCGGCTGGCATAAGTGGAGGACGGCGCTGGAGAAGCGGGAAACCGTCAGCCATCTTGCAGCCTCATCCAGGGCAGAGGAGAGCAGGCAAGGTTGCCGATCGCCGCCGCAGAATGCGAGGCACAGACGAACACCCTGTCCGTCAGGCCGATAATCTGCTTCTGGAGGCGGTCGGGAGGCAGCGGCTTCTCATTACGACGCCATCCGGAGCCCGGACAGAGAAGCGCTGCTAGGCCCCAGGCGAGGGCTCCCCCTCGCCTGAGTATCAGCCCACCCTTCCATGTTGGTGAAGTCAGTGAAGGCCCTCACCGGGGCCTTCAGAGTAGAAGGGTCCCCACCCGCAGTGCTGAACCGGTGGGAACAGGGGGCACTGGGTAACCCGCCGGGAGGAAGACAGGGTGCGAAACACTCGCCCTGCATGTCATCCGACATGGGGGCGAGATCACCCATGATCTCACCGGATAGATCGGCCATCCGGCGTGGTTTCTCCCTCGGGACGACAGTGGCTTCGTTAGAAGCCCCGTAGCGGGAGTACCTAGACGCAGAATAAGCAAAGACGTCATCCAAGGAGGCAACGTCGTAAACCTCGACGTTTGCTCGTTGTCGGTGTCCTGGGCGTCCGGAACTCGAGGTCCACCGACGGGGAGAAAAAGGTTTTCTTTCTTTTAGGCAATTTCTTCGTTTTCCGTTGATCAGTTACAAATTCTGAAAGAAAAAGGATAATGAGCGGCGGTTTGCGCCGCCTTATATACACGTGCCGTGGGAAATGTGGGCGGTGCCCACGTTGATTGGTGCATAGTTGAATTTTTTCAGTGCGTGCGAGCACGCGCACAGGACCAGCCCATAAGGCGAAGCCTAGACGGCGTAGCCAACATGAAATAGAACACTCCAACGCACATGACACGGCCACACAAACCCTCGGCATGTGCACTGACGAATCAGCGCTTTGAAGTCCTATGAATATGATTGCGCACTTGACCTTTTAAAGTCAAGGACAAAATGTTTGTGCCATAACATACCCTGTAGACTATAATAAACCAATAACGTAAATGTACATAGATTTTAATTTATTCCAAAGCAAAAACTAAATAGCCAGGGAATGGTGATTATTACTCACAAACCCAAACACACAAAAAGTGATAAACCTACAGTGCAAGTGAAACATCTCCAAGGTAGAAAGCATTTGAATTATGCTGCTGGTACGTTGGTACTTGCAAGTTGTAAGTTGCAAATCTCCCAGCTTTCTTGCGCAATTTGCGGAAGGACATCCCCATTTGGTCGTAGTATATTTCTTGTTTCTCATTGGCTAGTCATTGTTATTGTTAGGTACATAAGCCTCTTTAGCAAACCAGTTCGAAAACAAACAACACAACTTTACATTGTATTGCACGCACAGCAAGACTAGCATCAATTGGTGAACGGCATAAAGTAGCAATGTAATTAAGTGTGTACAAGCCTTTAAAATCTACATTAAAATGATCAACATGATACAAATACAAAGAAAATAAATCTCTTTAAGGGCGCAGCGTTTTTTGTTGACGAGTAGTACGTTCGGCCTCACTGAAAATTCGCTCTACTTTCAAAGCGACAAGATAGGCCTACTACGACTAAAAGTGGGCGTGCCTCATTGAAATGCCGCAAGAAAGCTGTGAGATTTGCAATTTACAACTTGCACGTACCGGCGTACCATCCAAATCGATTACAGCATTAGCCTTCCATACAAACAAGCTATTTGAAAACTTTTTTTTACAATTAAGGGTGTACAGTGTAGGCAGCGGGCGGTCTATATCAGGGAACAAACAGCGTTGTCAAAAGGCCTGTTTCCTGCTCTTTCTCAATGCCAAATCATTAATGAGTTCAGTAGGTTGTGCTCTATAGACCGCAACAGTTTGGCTCCAGAAGTAAAAATCCCATTCATTTTCTCCATCGAGTTTTGATTAAATGCTATCATGTCGTAACCATCCAAAGTATAGCCTACCAAGCAATGTTATGTTGTGAATCAATGGTATATGCTGCTCCAGAAGCCACAAGTTAAAGACGAAAACATGTAGTTTTGAGAAAAACACGTTTTATTTGCAATCTCTTTAAAACCACTACAATACCCATAATCCTAAAGTGTAACAAGGCTGGTGATGATTGGTGGAGCTCGCTGTCCATGGAAACGTTTACTGCACCCTCGAAAGTCAAGTCATCTGCTGCTACTGAACTCAATCGTTTACCACAGCAACCATGATAAGATAAATGGAAAGTTAGAGTTTGTTGTAGGAGCTTCAGAGGAAATAATTTTTTTATATTGAGTATTTGATTTAAAAAAAATAAAGTACAAATATATGATATAGCACGAGCAGTGCTTTTGTAATTTTGTTCAAGCAAGGAATACAGAATGATGAATGAATCCGTAAATGAAATACGAAAATGATTTCACATATTATATATCATATTAAAAACGAGTCATCTTAATTCATCGATTTTGTGCTCACGCACACAAACGTTAATCGATTGAATCGTTTCCCAGACCACGACTGTCCTACTTTTTCCATTCTCCACAGAAAGAAATGTAAACCAATGCATTCGTTTTTCAGGCGAGAGAGAGAGACAGATAGTGTGCGCAGACAGTACAGTGCACCCTCTAGTTATATGTCAATATTTCCGATTTTCTAAGCAGACCTCCTCAAAAACTGCAACGAATGTGCTCAACAGAAACAGAACAGAACAGTTTCTCAGACAATTAACGTGCTCCACAAAACGAAATGAGAGACAGAGAGAGAGATAAAGAGAGAGAGGGAGGGAGAGAGAGCCTTCAGAATGGTTTGCGCAGACAGTAGGCCTACAGTGCACCCTCTAGTTATATAAATGTTAATATCTCCGATTTTTTAAGCAGACCCCCTCAAAAACTGAAACGAACTTGCTCCACAGAACGCGCGTTTCTCCACAAAACGAAATGAGAGAGGCAGTACAGTGAACCATCTATTCATATATAGGCCTATGTCAATATTTCAGACTTTTGGAAGGGATGCTCAGTGCACGCTCTAGTATACAGATCTTGTCATAACGATAATTTAATAAAAGCTACATGTCTACTTATAATATTATCACTGTCATGTGCGGAGGCATTAACCGTGACTACCGTGTAGGTTTCATTAATAGACTAGTGCTTTATTTCCGGACACATGGATATGATGTCACAGGTACAACAGTACGGTGGCCCATACATTCATATATCACTACATTTCCCCCTTTTAAGTCATTGAGATATCCCATGCATTACCGAAACAGAACAGGCATAATTTCCCATAACGGGGCCACATAGAACTAGGATTTTGGGGTAGACTGCCCGCCATCCACAGCAACGTAGGGATTATTCTGCCTCAATAGTTGCTGACCCTATTGCTCTGAAAAAGTCCATGGGTTTCCGACTTCGGCAACAGCCATACAGTCCAATTCCATTTCGGGAACTGCAACAAGTTCATTTCGTGCCATGGCAACAGTCAAACCTCTCAACATAACATTTTTCATTACATTTTTCAACATAACCTCAACAATAACATTTCAATTAAACATTTCCAAACTATAAATAACAAAACCAATCCCTGCTTTAATTTATCATAAGTGTATTAAAGCAGGCATAAGATTTAGGTTCCCTATACCTGAATTAGGGAAGTCTGGACCCTCACGACCTTGAAAGTCCCCCACCTGTACCCCCCCCCTACCCACCTTTTCCCCCAGCGGTGTATGCGGCGGATGCATGCCCCACGGCCTGGTCTGGTGACATTTCTGGTCGGTGGCTTGTCGCTGCAGAGCAGGACTGGCTGCAGGAGAAGACCACGCTTTGGCAGTGGTAATGATAAGTCTCTCGCCACAGCTGCTGTTTCTCAAGCACGAATCTGCAGACCACGGCATAGGCCTGTAGGTGTCCTCCCGGTGGTGCGCGAGTGCACGCTGTCCATCTTCACCAGGTAACGACCGGGTGCTCTTTGCACCACCAACGACTTTTGTCGATAAAGCAGGAGTTTTCCACCCACTTACCTCCATCAATTCTTGAATCGGTGACCGTCTCGGCCCCTGATAAGTGG
>OLKM01007240.1:0-12243 GCA_900291075.1 Melanogrammus aeglefinus | reverse complement strand
CCAATACTAAAAATATGCCAAAAATGTTCAAGCATAACTGTAAAAGATGCCAGTGCATAATAGATTGCACAGAAATGTTCATAGCTAGACCCAGTAATCTGACTTCCAGGGCCCAGACATGGTCAAATTCTAAACACACCATTAAATATTTGATCGGCATCACTCCAGCTGGTGCAATTTCATTTCTGTCTCCTGGGTGGGGTGGACGGGTTTCAGACAAGCAGATCACTAAAGAGTCAGGTTTCTTCCAACTTTTGGAGCCTAGGGATGAGGTGTTGGCAGTCGGAGGATTTCTCATTAGAGACGAGTTTGCGGCTTATGGTGCAACCCTTCGTATCCCTCATTTCGCAAAAGGAAAAAAGCAGCTTTCTGCACAGGAAGTGGACACATCTAGACAACTTTCTCATGTGAGGATCTATGTGTTGTCTAACGAGTTATTGGTCGTGGAAAAATTTAAGATTCTGCAACCAGATATTCCAGTGTCGCAGGTGAATTTACTAGATGTTGTGACTGTATGTGGTGCCCTCACAAACCGTTGTAAGAGTGTTGTTCCCAAATGTCACACATAACATGTATGAGTTATTGAGTGATTTATTTGTTAAGCATCGTATTTACTGTAACCTAATACATGATTATATATAAACCTCCCAACATTGTCTGCCGCTGGTGTGTTCTAAATGGTCCTTCCCCCCCTCCATGTTATGACCCCAGAGCACAGATGGGACATTCAACTGTGTTTTGTTGTACTGCATTATATCAGTTAGGTATGTCTTGCTGATCTTGTCAGTTGTGGTCGCATGGTTAAATTGGGTACTTGTGATCCGACCAGCCCTAAAGGCGTGCCACTCCTTTTGACATTGACTTTTAAACAACCTCCGTGTTTCCTATCGTATCCCATTCCCTCCAGGTGAGGGAAAGAGAGCGGGAGCCTTGTTTGAGACAGTTATTTGTCGTCATAATGAAATAAAACAACGGTTGGCAAACTCCGTGAATTTAAAAAGTGATTGACATAAACCAAGAAGGCACAATGTCCATGATTAAAAAGGTAAAATAATAGTAGGCCTACTGCGGCTGCGGCTACTTGAACGCTCCGATGACTCGGAGAGAAACAAAGGTAAACTTCCCTGCAGACGCTCTGACTGACTGATGTCACCGTCCCTCAATGAAAAATACTGTTTCTGATTGGCCAAATGACCGTCAAAGCTCATATGATAGGAGTTACCATCCGTCAATCATAGTTAGTCACTATGGTCACTCACTCCACTTTCTTAATAGGTCCATGCTCCACACCAGACACACACACACACAGTGCTGGCCATCAGACCCCCCTCAACGGATCTCCACGAATCACATAGATGGCCAATTTCGTTTCCAAAACGGCGAATTTCGCCAAAAGAGGACTAGTTTGTATGCCTGCATTTATCAACACCTGCTCATGTGTACAGTGGGATTGGCGAGATACAAATGGTTCATGAATCACACGTGACGCGTGAGATTATTTCGAGCAAAGCATTATTTGGTACTTTATTTTGTTACTCACCATCCAGAGCATGGATGCCACTGCACCAGTACCTCGACACAGCCCTTAGCAATGAGAGGGAAACAAAGGGTGAAAGATTTAATTAAAATTGTTTTGAACAAATTGCAATACAGGTGGGCTAATATAAATGTTTATACTTCAGACACAACCATGACTCTAAGTGAAATACAAAGGCATCAGACAACAGAGCATCATAAAAACATCAGAATCACTTAAGACTTTCTATTGACTACTATCATTGTTCAACAGGTATTTTTTTCTGTCCTTTTCTAAAGTTTTTGTCTAACAAACCTCCCTGATCCTTTCCTTCAAAAGTTTTTTGTAGGGAAAACTGGTGGACCCTTGATGAATGGGACATTCTGAAATAAATTAAACATTAATTACAATCTATGGCTTCATTTGAAACATTCTTAACAGTATGAGATTCATGGTTAGAGAAACTATTCAAAACAAAACTGAGTTGTTTTTTTACATGCAGAGCGGCTGACAGAGAGATCGGCCTTATGAAACGCACACACTATATAAGTGATCACTGTATAAATAAAGAGCGATTTAACACTTATATTAACATAAGTAAATCGCTTACTTCACCCTTAACAACTGAAACGTTTTCATGAAGCAGTGTTATAAATGTGTTTCCTTCAACCCTGAGTTGAAAAACCCTGAGAAGAGAAAGTCACATTTCTCAGTTTCTGAGTGACTGATTAGATTTAATTCAATAAATTATGAGTTTGTCCACTATGGTCCAATTCCAATAACCCCTAAACCTTTTATCTGAGTGTGTAACTGACTCAGAGTTACGCTGAACATGCCTCATGGAACGGTAAAATAAGACTACTTAACTACCTAACTACCTCTGAGTATTAGTGATGTTATGTTATGTTATTGATGATCTTTAATGCTCCATTAGCTGTGAAAAGGCTGGAATAAAGATGCTCTTATTGAACTTATTCACGGTTCGAAATCAAACAAAGTTTAGGTTCAAACATACCACTGATATCAGCTTTTCTTTTCCTTTTTGTTGCAGCGGGAGTAAGGGAAGTAGTCGGAGTCGGAGTGAGGGAGACAGTAGGAGTGAGAGAGGCAGTAGGAGTGAGAGAGACAGGAGGAGTGAGGGAGACAGTAGGAGTGAGGGAGACAGTAGGAGTGAGGGAGACAGGAGGAGTGAGGGAGACAGTAGGAGTGACGGAGACAGTAGGAGTGAGGGAGACAGTAGGAGTGAGGGAGACAGTAGGAGTGAGGGAGACAGGAGGAGTGAGGGAGACAGTAGGAGTGAGGGAGACAGTAGGAGTGAGGGAGACAGGAGGAGTGAGGGAGACAGGAGGAGTGAGGGAGACAGTAGGAGTGAGGGAGACAGTAGGAGTGAGGGAGACAGTAGGAGTGAGGGAGACAGTAGGAGTGAGGGAGACAGTAGGAGTGAGGGAGACAGGAGGAGTGAGGGAGACAGGAGGAGTGAGGAGAAGAGACAGTAGGAGGGAGGAGGGAGACAGTAGGAGTGAGAGAGACAGGAGGAGTGAGGGAGACAGTAGGAGTGAGGAGAGGACAGTAGGAGTGAGGGAGACAGGAGGAGTGAGGGGAGACAGACAGGAGGAGTGAGGGAGACAGTAGGAGTGAGGGAGACAGTAGGAGTGAGGGAGACAGTAGGAGTGAGGGAGACAGTAGGAGTGAGGGAGACAGTAGTAGTGAGGGAGACAGGAGGAGTGAGGGAGACAGGAGGAGTGAGGGAGACAGGAGGAGTGAGGGAGACAGTAGGAGTGAGAGAGACAGTAGGAGTGAGAGACGGAGTAGCAGTCAGGGAAGTCGGAGGTTGGTTCATGGTCACTATTAGAAAGAAGAAAATTGAGGTGTAAAAACAGTTGCAAACACACATCAAAATGTTTTTGACACATTCAGCAACACTAATGGAAACAAACACTACTGATATGATACTAATATGAGCAGCTTCCCAGCTTCACTGTCTGCAGGAGGCTGAGCAGGAAACAGACCATCAGTAAGCCTACCAGCCCTCTATTTAAAAAGCACTTTTGCATTTGACTTTTTTTGTTTTTGGAGCTTATAAGCTAAATAAAGTAATAATATTAGAATAAATCAATAGGTATTTTTTCCCCTATTGCACAAAATGTGTACCATAACAAAAATGAACCGAACCGTGACCCAAAAACCCAATCGCTGAATGGTTGCATCCCTAATAATCTCTCAAAGGACTTTTGGTTGAAAGTATAATGTATATTACCATTAAGAAGACCTTCATAAATCTTCCTAATGGTGTCTATGGCATCATTGAAATCCTCTGAGTCCAGCTCCCAGGGACACAGGCACTCTGCTTGAAACCCTTCAGGGGTTTTCCTTCCAAGCAGGAGGAGTGGATGGCGCTCGAGAAGTTCCCACTTGTGGAGCTACAGTAATACAGAAATAAGAAAAAGTCATGATATAGACAAATTGAAAAAAAGTCATTATATAGACAAATTGAATACATTGCTAAAATTACATAGAATACCATGCATTTCTACTAAGAAAATTGCCATTTTCTTAGTAAGAAATGCATTCTAGAAACTGTATAGATTATGTCATATTACACAGTGCCCCTTTAAAAATAAAAAGCATGGCAATGCAGACATAATTCAGGACACTCAAAGTCCTTCAATTAAGTCAAACTGTTGATATGCATATGAAACATACTTAGATTTTTAGGAAATTATATACCAATATAACCAAAGTCAAATCACAAAAAAACAGTACCGGTGGAAACATATGCACACACGCTTGGATAACGTTTGTGCAGTGAGTAAGGCATAAATAAGACTATGTTTATGTCGTTCAAAATTATTGGTATTCTAATACCTAAAATCATGGTTTAACAAACTGATAAACAATTGATAATTCTTATGGTCTGTCTATACTGAAATCAAATATGGTGCTTCCAGAAAGAAAGCTTACCACATTCCATGAACTGCTATATTATGGCTTTTAACTGTAAAACCTTAATTGAGAATAGGAAATGGTCTTCCAAAATCTAAAACAAGGAATATTGTTCTGCTAAAAATGTCGAATGAGTAACAGCAATATAGCAATGTGCACGTATTTTGAATAACTGTGATTTGTGTGTGATATTTACTTGATAACAAATATTGTAAATGAAAAAAACTTACTTGCAAATTTGTTGAGTCATACACCTTGTTGAGGCTGCTATTTTTCTTCTGCAGCTCTCTCCATTCGGATGTCATTTTTCTCTTTCTCTCCTCCAATTTGGCTTTATAAGGCTGCTTTGAGCCGCACTTTGCACAGACCTTGCTGGCCACCCCAATCTCTTCTCTGCACTCTATACACTTTTTTTTTAGTCGGCATCTGGATAAGGAAAAATTAATTATGATTAGAGCACTGCATACTGTATTAGGGGCTACACAATTCTCTCTCACTCATAGTAATTTGATGGGAGGTTATAGTTATTTCACCTTAGAAAACCTTATTTTATGAAATGACCCAAGTGTTTGGCTTTCAAAGAAAGCTGTAAAGTAAAACTGTTCTCCACTTTCTTTTTATCATATCAACACTTACAAACTGTATTCATAGTAGTCTACTGGAGGAAGATAAGAATTCTAATCAAAAGCATGAATGCAGAGTTACATGTCACATCTGAATGCAGGTGCCAGATGCTGATTTGAGCTAAAGCCTGTTGCTATAAGAAAGGTTTTATCCCGTACTAAAGCTTGACAGCTGTTAGTTAGAGAACACATTGCACACGTACAGGTTTAAAATAGGATTATTTATAGGCCTATATTGACATACATACACAGGGACATTTTCTGTCAAGTAATAGCCTTCATCTGTCAAAGGGAAGTTGATTGCACATCATTTATGTCAGGCTTTGCACCAGTAGGTGCAATAAATTCAAGTGGTGTTAATAAATGAGCTATTGTGACATCGGTGATTTACTGAAGAAGTCTACTCGTCACTAAGCCTTTTGTTTTTTTCCCCCGCACTAACTAGCTTACCTTATCAAACAATAACTGTTGGCTTAACTAGTTGTAATAATGCATTATTCCCCGGTAAACAAAGTACAACCAAACGTCCTTGTTACCATACTGGACGGAGAAAAAACACACAAACAAACTGATAACACATTCTATCGTCCTACATTTGTTTTATCACTATTAAGGGATGAGCTTTTTTACCTTAAATTAGCTTATCGGTTTACCTCAGGCCACCAGGAGCGGCGCATACTTCCGCAATCCACCAGTGCTCAGAGGCCAAGCCTGGTACTGCAGCTGTTGAAGCTGGCTGTGGACGGGGTCCGTCATTTCATGTGGCCCAGAAGTAGATATCGCCGTCCACTTCAATACAAGTGGGGAATAGGATTGTGTCTCCACTACGACTCTGAAAGAAGTCGTAGTGAAACTAATGGCATCCGAGAGGGCCTAGTTCAGTGCTCCGTTAACGTGTCTCACAAATATATATTTAATAAATTGTTTCAAATAACCCTGCCTCGTTAAATCATTGAGCTTGGTGTTTTGCTTTCAAAAATAGGTTATAGAAGAAGTCTAAACTGCAGAAAATAAAAACATCCAAGCTGCCTTTTAAGGATACCTTGGAATATCTGTCTATTTTTTAACCATCGGACCCTAGTTTACGACAAAAACAACACAATTGACGGCAGCTCCTTTGCCGCGTGGTTTTTAGAGCACGCGGCAACCACCATAGCAACCATGACGGTCAAGTGACTGGATGCAGCCCCGTTGAAAAAAATAGAATACCACCCTTACACACTGAGGAGAATAATGATATTTAAATTATTATGACCATGAAGTCTTTATTTGCATGGGTTTACATTTCGTTCTGTGTAGCATGGAAAAATCGGAGAAACACTCCCATTCAGAATGCATTGGTTTACATTTCGTTCTTTGGAGCAGTTATTTTTATTTATTTATTTATTTTCAGTTTTTGTGGAGGTGCTTCAAATATGCTAATTTTTCTGCAATAACCCAAGTAGAATGATAATGCATGAATCTATTCAAGCAATTCATGACAATTATTTTGGCCATGGTGGATCCAGATCTGTTCCAGAGCATTTCTGCACCTCGGGCAACAGCGCAGGGTTGTCAGGTCCTGCCCACATACCGTTCAAAATCCACCCAAAATGTCCTAGAAGCAGCCCAAGTTGTTGTTTTAGCAGCGAAATGCATTGTGTGTGTGTGTGTGTGTGTGTGTGTGTGTGTGTGTGTGTGTGTGTGTGTGCGCGCGCGCGCGCTAACACGCTATTTCATGTTGAAATGCGACGTAATCCAGTGTTCACGAAAACGTACACTGTCAACGTATGCTTTTGGCGACTGGGTTGGCTCTCAGATAAACGTGTTTCACGTCACAGGGTTTGGGAGGAAGGGGCGGGCCTTCTGAGAGGGGGTTCCGGGGGTTTCTCTCCGGGCGGGAGTTTTGGTTGTTGTAGTTTTCCGGTGGAGCTGTGCCTGCCTGTCCGATTGTGGAATCCAATAAACCTGCTATCAAGCTTACTTCGCCTGTGGTTATTACAATATCATTAAAAGTTACATAAAGTAACGGTTTAATAACACAAACACAGGAAACACGTGAGCTGCTAGTTTAGCGAAAGCAGCGTCCCTCGCAACCTGACGTCGTTGAAACATGCGAGCGAGCCGATTAAATCTTCCTAATAACTATAAAACTAAAGATCAGACACAATCACTGACTGAAGATTATGCAAGTAAAAAGTATATTTCTCGCTAGAAATGTTATTAGAAACACGTTTAACCGTGAATCGATCCTAAAATATTGCATTTCCCATTCAGATAATAACGATTAATATGGCTACGTAACAATTTCACCAAATGCCCTGTTGGTCATATATGTGGCATACATACCTCCCGCGACCTGTAGAGGAGCTTGATACGCTCCAGTGGGTCGTAATCCGTGGCAGTACTACAAACGACCTATACGGTCGTAAAATTTTGCGGACTTGTTGGTTATTCCAGTGTCGCAGGTTAATTTACTAGATGTTGTGATGTATGTGGTGCCCTCACAAACCTTTGTAAGAGTGTTGTTCCCAAATTTGTCACACATAACCATGTATGAGTTATGAAGTGATTTATTTGTTAAGCATGTATATACTGTACCTAAAACTTCATGAATTATAATAAACCTCCCAACATTGTCTGCCGCTGGTGTGTCTAATGGTCCTTTCCCCCCAGGATTATCTCTTAATTCAGAGAGCAGTATCACTTATTTGTAATGATATTTACATAGTATGCCACAGCAGGTACATCTTGCTCTCCCATCTGGCGATGATCCAAGGTGTGTGGCTCAGAAGGTTGCACCACTAAGCCACATGAGTTTAGGCTGAAATCTGGATGGCCGTCTTGCCGTTTCCTCCATGTTATGACCCCAGAGCACAGATGGGACATTCAACTGTGTTTTGTTGTACTGCATTATATCAGTTAGGTATGTCTTGCTGATCTTGTCAGTTGTGGTCGCATGGTTAAATTGGGTACTTGTGATCCGACCAGCCCTAAACGCGTGCCACTCCTTTTGACATTGACTGTTGCCGTGTCACAAATTCAAATTTCTCACATTGATGAGGTTGTAGTGTAGTTTTTAGTCTGTGAAATATATCCCGACATTTCACCTGCATTTCCTGTGGTGAGAGTTCCCTAAGTGTTGCATCAAATAAAGCGGTCAAGGGCTCAGGTAAGTCTGGAAGCTCCTCTGAATCAGGGTCAGATGATGCAGTGTCCGTGTCACTATTTTCCAGGCTTGTCAGCACTGCAACACCTGGGTCCACAACCTGCAGTTCCCGGATGTCATCATCTGTCAACACTAATAGAGCAACAAAAATACACAATTATTGTGCTGCAAAATTGTCTTTTTAAGAATACTGACTAAGAATATTCTTAAACCAAACAATCAGATTTCTAGAATCAGTAATCAGAAGACATGCACAGACATATTAAAACTAGCATAATAAATGATACTGACATTATTCAAACTGTTCCTGGAGGCCTTTTCATCTATCAATGTATAAATCCTCAGAATTAATAAAATGCACTATGGCAAACCGGGGCTTGAAAGTAACATTTGCTCTCAGACACATGTCGTCTCTCGCTATGAAGTAGGTGACATACTAGACATGTGAGCAAGTATCCAACCTAAGCTTAATCAGGTTTTGAATGTTTTGAACCCTGTTGCCACTGTGTGTAGTTCATGGAAATGTTAGCTTCAAACCCTGGTTATGAGCAAGTTACAGGGGCCAGGAATACCATTTTTGATATGAAAAGCTGAGTAATAGCCTAAGTTAAACCTGAAAGGACAGTAACACAGAAGCATAATTCATCTTTGCATAACAACTACGTATATCATAGAGCTCTGAATTATGTTAGCTACAACACCAAATAATAGGCAACTTACCCCGCCATACAGGTGCAATTCGCTGTGAGGACGTAGTTTTCTCGTTGGTTGATTATAACCCAAGCCTCATACATCGTTGTCTTGTGTCCTTGTCTTTGACTAGGGAGGATTTCTGATTTCACCACACAAAACTCAGAGTCTATGTCATGGTATTTGATGTTCTGTACATGACCACAGACAACGTATTCATAAGCATCCAGTGACTTATATGCTCGTAATTTCTCTCTGGTGTACACGCTTGGTTTCTCTATTAAATATGTATATATATCTGGGCACTGTATATTCGGCCACTTGCTGAGGTCTTCAACCCACTCATTAATACACGGATCTTGAAGTCGGACACCATATGTCAAAGTCAACTTGTTGAAGTAAAATTTGTGGTCTTGTGTGGATAATTCCCTTGCATAGCTTGACAAGCTGTTGATCTCCGCCATACTTCCGTTGCCAAAATGCGCACGCATAAACTCTACGTAATCATTGTGTACAAACAGTAAAAGGGTCTATACTTACATGGAGGTCTATAACTAAACAATAGATGAGCTTGGGGCAGTTCATCCATTGTTATAGAATGGAAATAATCAACTGTCCACACCCTTTAACATATGCAAAGAGTTATACATGAAAAGGGTCTATAATTGTAGCTTAAAAAAGCCCAAAAATAATTGGAGCTTCAAAAAGAGAACTGTTTCATCCAACAATTATACAGTATTGGGAATTAAAATAGGCGTACCACTGCTTGAAAGAGCTTTCTGTTGACTTTCCCAGCGGTGCTGTGCTTGTTGACTGTAGACACAATGTTACACCATTACTTAAACCCACAGGAGAAGGAAGGCAGTCATGCACGGGGAACACACTGGTCCAGAAGAGTGATTACTGTGTGAAGCAGGCCGCTCCGAATCCTCCGCTGAGTGAGATCTGTAGAATAAACACTTCAACTGTTAAACTGTTTTAGAGATTGCCTTCCGTTATTTATATTTTCTAAAACACAGCTACTTACTCAACTCAAGAACATTATCAGAACTAGAAAGTCTCTAGTCTAACCCATCCATTTAGGACTCAATCAATCAGGCAATGCTTCTCTATCAATAGTTTTGTTCAATATACAACTGTAGCTACAACTAAAGCCACAATAGGCTGTTGATTCACATAGTGGATGTTTAAGCAAACAATAACACCAATGCATGGAGACAATGCATAATGTTATTATGGTCAAGATGTCTGGAAATACATTATTGGTTTGCTTAGTGAACTATACCTGGATATTTTTAACTTGGCTGTTGCAGCGGCAGGCAATAGTGGAATCTGCAAGATCAATAGTGCCAAGTATTTAAACATTTACGAGAAATTACACTTGAATTTGCTTGAGTGGACAATAATAATAAGTGGACAACAAGCAGAGAATGTAAATATGGATAATATTTGTGTGTCCCCAAGATGAATGCCTCCCTCCTCCAAGCTAAGCCATTTCCCCGGGTTATGTTTAATGCACTGCTACGATGATACAATGGAGTTCTAGAGCCATCATACTGGACCCACAATGGCCCAGTGGTGGAAGAGAGAGATCTGGCTTTATTGACACACTAGTGTGTGTAGCACCAACCTTTAGCCGTGGGGCGTCTAGGCTACCGTTTGTATCCAGCTGCTTAACATGGTCTATGGCTGCGTCTGCTCTCCTCTCCAACCTCTTAATCTGAATCTAAAGAAAGACAGGAGTACCATTAATGTTGTCTCTCTCAGGGTGAGGCTTCGGACAGAGAGTGAAGAGGTTATTTCATGTTCAAAAGGGGACATATTATACCACCAGGTGTGAGTGTGATTAGCCATTACAAGCCGTTTTGAAAATGTGCAGCTTCTGACATCACAGGTGGGCGTGTCCACCTAGATGTATGAGGGATAGATGAGCAACGTCTGCTACTGTCCACTGGGTAGGCTGGTAGACTGATCTATCCAGCACACATCTAGGTGGACACACCCACTAGTGATGTCATAATAGACAGATTTTCAAAACGGCTTGTCACGGCTAATCTCACCCCACACCTGGTGGCATGTCATGCAACCTTTAATGAATGAGGATCTTGGTCAGTGTCATGACACTAAACAGCGTAGCCTACTCACTTCTAATTTGCCTATCGCACATTCATAATGCGTGTCATTCGCCAGCAGTTGAATCTTTTCCCGCAGGACGTCCAGTTTGGCCTCAGACTGCGTCATTGCCTTCTGGACCTCAGCTTTAACCATTTCTCGCAGCTGATTATGCAGAGAACACAAAAGTAAAGTGAATAAACATAGACATGCAACATAAATTACAATGCAACGCAAGCACACATTTTCAACACAAGGGAGTCACTTTGTGTTGACAATGAGTTTCATAAGGTCTCACATGAAAAAAAAAAAAACAGTAGGATTGTATTGAGAGTGAGGAGTACGTCAGATCACGTGATCTTTTCCTGTAGTTTTGGGAGAAGCCGCCATTTTGAACGTCAAGAAATACGGTTGTCATGGTAATTTGCGGCAGACACAGCGGGAGAAGTGAAGACAGCATCGATAAGCGAGACACAGTGAGAGTAATATTTTGGTTTACATCAATTAGACATGGACAAGGAGAAGACAAACACAAAGAGGATGTACAGGGAGAAGCTGAATGCCACAGCAAAGCAGCGGTATTTAGAGAAACTTTGTGGAATAAACCAGATCGGACCCTTATGAGCGTTCAGCTGGAGAATGGGAGCCGCGACATGTAATGCTCTCAGCACCGTCGTTACTTATCTACTATGGACATGGTTAATTACCTTGTGTATGGTGTGAGCTATTTACACAAGCAGCAGTTCACAAATTCTACAAAGTCCCCTTGGAAAGCCATGAACAGTTCTGCTTGTGGATGCGGGTATGTCAAGACTGCAAGATCTACAAGCCCGGAGCTGTGAGAACACAGTGGTACTTGCTGCATGTAAAGTAGCTTAAAAGCTATCGATACTAACGTAACTCTAACGTCCAGATGCTAAATAGCTTGCATGAAAGATTAGATGATTTTTTCAATGAAAATTTTCGAAACAATCCACAATTGCAGCAACATGCTTTCCGAATGATCACATGAACGAACCTGGTGGGCATACTAACATCAAACAGTCTCTGATTGGCCAGTGCACAGTTGAGACAGGCAGACATACAACACTTCAATAGTCTGTTGAAAAGCAACACCGACTGTTGTTCTGTGAACTTGAAACAGGTGACTGAGGTGTTGAAAAGGCAGGTCTAACTGAGGCGCATCAAGGGTCAACGGAGCACTGGAATGC
>OLKM01007239.1:0-12244 GCA_900291075.1 Melanogrammus aeglefinus | reverse complement strand
GCTATTACTTGCAGAAACAAGTAATATATTCAAGTCATAGTTGTATTATGTTTATTTAAGTAATCAACTTTACGTAATTACTCTTGCCAAAAGTAACTTTGCCTTAGTCGTAAGTCTGGTTACATAACACAAATTGGTCCTTAGCCTATTCCTCAAATTATGGACTTGCCATAGTATGTGATTGGGTTCGCTTGGCAGTCAGGTTTGCCTGTGCATGCGCAGTTAACGCTTTTTCACACACTTCTTATCACCAGGCAAAGAGTTTGATTAAAATTGGCCTAATGTTGTCCATGTGATTCTTACTTCCAAACAGTTGGCACAATGAACCGTCATTTTGCGCTATAAGCACCTCAGCAGTCCAGCTTCCCTAGATCCGGGTAAGTAGACAAACCAATTTTAAAAATATGCTTCATTAATAAAGTTAAGTAAAAAAGGAAGCCTCAGTACAAATGCATTTTGGTGATGTTATACTATATTGATTTTCCGCTGTAGCTAATAGACTAACCATCCATGTTTTTGTATTTACTACTCTCTGTGAAGATTTTAATTTGCAGAGGCTGAAGGACCTTCTTCAGGACTCTGGAGGCGTCGAGGAGGAAGATGTGGGTCACCAGCCACCATCCAGTTGGAGCATGAGACAGAGGGAGGTCGAAGAGTGTTGGCAACATGCGAGGCCACATAACGTGGACAACTTGTTGTCAGCTGAAACCCTGTACCAGGTGACATGTACCCACTGTCAGAAGAGGGACGCTGTCATCCGTTGTGGGGAATGTATGCCCTTAGAGTGGTTTTGTGCAGAGTGTGATCAATTGGCACATAAACGCCACACTTTGCACATTAGGCAAACCACCATGGCTGGGTTTTTACAGTACATTCCTCCAACGGAGTCTGTGAAACTCATTGATGGCAGGTATATACTGTCAGTGAACAAGGTGAATATCTCTTTTTTAATCGAATGGCTCTTATCTTTCCTTCCCAGACAATATTATTACCTCTTGAAATATTTTTTTCAAAGTACTTGTTGCGACCCAAACATTCCTACATTTCTTTCTGATTGTCCTTCCAGACTGTTTCCTGCCAACTGCTTTTCCCAAGAGCATCTGCTCTTGTGAAACAAATGATGTTGCCATCTCCGTTGGTAGATCAGTGACACTGGTTTGCATAAATGGTAGGATTTTGTGAAATATAAATAATTTATAAAAAAATGTATATTTCGATGTTAATTATTTTTCTTTCTCTTGTTCTCAGGCCGGTATGATTTAAGTCTTCCAGTGCTAACATGCCGACATTGCAGCAAGCAGTGGGGTCCAGAATTCTCAGACTTTGTTAGGAGTGGGTACTGGCCCGCTACTATGCAAGCACAGACCCTGTTCCACCAGGATCTGTTGAGTTCATTTGAGGCAATGAAGACTGCAGCTCCAGGAATGTCTAGGCAGGCCTTCACTGCAATGTTGGACCATAGAACCAAGCAGTTTGGACGAGTGAGTCAAAATGTGAAGCTAAAAACCGACGCTTCTATAATTGTAATTAGTATCATTAAGGGTGGAAAGTATGGCCAAAGGAGGGATTTACTTGGGTAGCCTATAGATTCAGTATATGCAAATATGAAGTCCAGGGTCCACAAAAAGCTGTAACCTGATGGTCAATCAGATTATTGTCATTGAAACCTGCACTATGATTTTTTCATTTCAGACCGGAAAAGTGAATGCAGACGCTTTTCAGAGGAGCTTCCTGCAGTACGTGTACTGCAAGTCAGAAGAAAGCAAACTTCTGGGGAAGGATCCTTTCATCTGTCCAGCCTGTAGCCCTGAAATGGTTGCTGTTTCAGTTGATGGCAACAGGAAACTCTACAGGTTCCAAAAAACAAACCAGTAAGTTTTTATGCATGTTAAAAAAACCTTTATACTATGCCCTGGCTATATACCATTATAGTGCAGATCTTATTTTGGTATTTGAAATTGAACAGTTTAATATAATATCTGTATGCTTGCAAAACCTTGTTTTGAAAGGTGCTATATAAATACAAATCTTATTATATAAAACATCTTACAATCAGTCATTATCCATAATATTTTTTTCTTGTAGGAGGGAAGAGCCTGGGTTCTTCGATGGTGTGTTTTTAGCCAAAGACTCTGACGTGTCTACTTTTGTTGAGGAGGTCCGGGGGGCTGTCAAGAGTGTAAGTTTTGGATCAAGCTGAGCAATATGTATCTGTAGTTTTATGGCTAAAATAAATCACATTGTTGTTATCCTTCATAGATTAAGATTGGGGAAAATGGGTCATGCAATCCGAGAAAAAATCTTGACTGTGATAGTTGGTGTGTTTGACTTTGCAGTCCTGCTATATACTGTCTATAACTTAACTACTGATGTGTTCAAATGGTTGACTTTTGTAGACTTCAGGAAAAGCAATGTGTGGAGAAACCCACTGGTCAGCAGCAAGAGAGACATCTAGACAGAGCAGCAAGTTAGATGAAGAAGGCGTAGAAGTAGCGGTGTGTCGGCATGGATTCCTCCTCAAAGGTTTTTATTGGTCTTGATAAATTTAAATTCCAAACTATGTTTTCTAAAGCCTCTTTGGTGTTCATTTGCTCACTACTTTTCTTTTTTTTTCAAAAGGTCTGAATATGTATCGAGGAGAAATCTTTGCATATCCAATGTTTCTCCAAAAAGATCTCCAGAGCGCAAGGTTTTTGGCAATGGACGTGACCTGCCGATATGTGCCTTACATGAATAAGGTGTCAGAGGCACTGACTTATCTCAAACCTCTTCAGGAAATGAGGCATTGCCTGTCTGTGATGCACGCCAAAGCCCACAATACCAAATGCGAGGTGAAGCTTTTAAGTAATTTACCATAACATTGTAGAGTATGATGTAGCAAAACAGTAAAATTCCACAATTGTTGGCAATAACTACAACCCAAATGTATCATCTGACCAAAACCACAACACAGGAGTGTATTTCAACCCATATTTGCTGTCCTAGACCGTTTTTGACTTATGGTTGTGCATCAAAATGTATCACCTTGGTATTCCCACTGTTAAACCAAACTACTGTTACCCATAGATTCTTTGGAGTGCAAGAAACCAGGAGGGTGTCGGCACCACTCTTGGTGAAGAAGTTGAGCAGATCAACAGCTATCTCTCAAGATGTGCCTTGACCACCAAGTATATGGCCAAGTCAGGTTTGTAAAATTGTTTAATCCCATGTTGGTTTGCAAGTTTTAGACTTTTAACATTTGACAGATTTTGAATTTGTATGGTTCTTTATAGTAAGAATTGACATGCTTACTGTACATGCCATGGGGTGGAATCAGCGCAAAGAGGATGGCCTTCACATTGCCTTGTCTTCCAGATTTAAAAAGGTATGTTCATGTTTTGCAAAAGGATTAACAACTGTGAGAACTGAATTTCATCTAAATGCCCACCCAAAATGCATCCCACTGTTACCCCTAAGTTGACATTGTAGTTGTGCTGGACTGCTGTTATGAATTTGTAATTTGATTTGATCAAACAGAGAATATACACTCTTTGTTTCTTTTTATTGCATTTAGCAAAATGATGATTCAACTCCAAATTCTTTTGATTAAAAAAAACATTCTGTATGCTTTTTTGCAGACAGTGGAAAAGACCTGTGAAGTTTCTGAGAACCTGAAGAAGCTGCAGGACCAGATGCATTGCTGTGATGGCATGCTAAAACAGTGGGTTGCTGATGTCAAGCAGTGGGCAAGTAGCGGTGAGAAAGATTTTTAATACATGAACACTGTTATAGTTATTTGGTAGCAATACATAAGTTGTAGCTTACAAAGATGTATGGGGATGTGCAATATTTGTCTTGAGTTCTTCGATTGGTATTTTGACTATTTAGAAAAGTATACGTTCTTTCAAAAATATTAAAATATAATTTAAGGTATACAAATAAGAGGGAAAAAAGTAAGACCAATCATACTGAAGACAAATTACTGTCTTTATTAGACATTGACCTAAAATATGCCTGTCAACGTACTATTTGCATTGAATAATTTAGGTGGGTTTGAAACATTTTACTTTGTTTTTTATCTTTCATTTAGGAAGTGCAGCAGCTAGTGTTGATGCTGTTCGGGGTCTGCAGATCTCGATCGAATCGCTCTACGTGAGCATACGGCACAAGAAGCACTTCCTCTACATACATAATGGTATGTCAAGTGTAAGCACAACAGATAAAGATGGAACTTTAACTGGTTCCGTTTATGAAATGCTATTATAGCTCTTTTTTAATACTACATTTTTTACTCCTGATACAGATCGCAACAAAAGGCGTCAGAAAATAACCCAAAAGATAGCCCAGGAGAAGAAACGGTTGCTAGAGGAGATCGTTCGGTACAACCAAAAGCCTGATGTGGACCTGGTGGATACCAGCTCTGTTGTGCAGAACCTCTCCAGCAAGGCTGATGAGCGCATGATCTGGCCATGGCAGGAGCAGAACAAAGGTTTTTTATCAATTATTATTTTTTAGTATATATTCACAAATGATCATCAACTATGTTCATCAGTGTTTAATGTTTTCATTGCTTCACAGACGGTGTTGACATCCTGACCAAGAAAAAGCTATTTGACCTGCATATGCTTGCTTCAAGACTGGCAGAGGAAAAGGAGATCCTGGTGAAGGAGATGATGCAACACTGTCAGTACCTCAAGGAGGCATGCAACAAAGTCCAGTCCCTGATGGCCACCATTTCAGGGAGCATACAGACAGGAAGTAGGTCTATATTAAACTGACTGGCTCTATGCACTTAACAATTTAGAGATCAAACAAATATATAGGCACAAGAACTAAGGCAAAATGTACTTCTTAGATGCTTATTTACAAAAACAACATACTATACAATTGTTTTGTTTTTTCAATTTCAATGTTTAGTTTGACAGTATTTACATTACTGAACTTGTCCCTCTATGTGTGGATTCTGTTACTTATAGGCTATCCGAATGGCTTCACAGAAAAGGGGTCCAAAGGCCTCATCTGTGTTCTTCAGAGAAGGTTGAAAGACCTAAAGCTTAAACAGAGGACTGTTGCAGGCGCCTACAGAGGCATTCTCGAACCAGGTGTCAGACTGGTGGAAGATGAGGACGGGGAACTGGAGGAAGACATGGATTTCGCAGATTGATGACAGCTCGGAGGATGAGGATGATGGAGAGGAGGTGTAGGGGCTAATATGAATATAAAGCCTGTTTTTTTTTTATTATGTTGCTCATACTGTTTTGTTTAATTTCTGTTTAGCTTTTAGTCGTTTTTATCTTTGATTAATTTGATTTTACTTGCCTAACGCCTGATTTCCATCGGGGACGTGCGCGCGGAACGGCTGTGAACCCTGCCCTGCGTCCATTTCCACCGGGAGGGTAACGGCAGCGTAGCGCTGCCTTGCAAGTATTCACGCGAGATTACGTGATAATCCTCATTATGCATTGTCCTTAATGTTGTATGTTTACTCATGTGTTGTTCCACGAATCAGAATAAATGCTTGTTTCAGAAGTTCTGGAAGCTCCTGTAAAATTGGTTGTTGATTGTTATAATGCTCTTTTATGTTAATAAAATATACATTTTATAAATAAAAGTAACGGTGCTCCAAATAACCGAATGTAAACCAATGCATCCTCCTCCTGAGTGTGTAGGGTGCATTCTATTCTTTTCAATGGGGCTGCTTCACGTAACTTGACATGGTTGCTATCGACCACGCGGCAACGGAGCTGCCGTCAATTATGTTGTTTTTGTCGTAAACTAGGGTCCACTGGTTAAAAAATAGACAGATGTTCAAAGATTTCCTTAAAAGGCACCTTGGATGTTTTTATTTTCTGCAGTTTAGAATTTGTCTATCAACTATTTTTGAAAGCAAAACACCAAGCTCATTGATTTAACGAGGCAGGGTTATTTGAAACAATTAATTAAATATGTGTGAGAGGTCATTCCTCTTCCTGAGTTTGCTTCCTATTTATGTGTAGTGTACACCCCTACTGTCCACAAGCACCCCCCCCCCCTCCCCATATGGATTTGGAGAATTGCTGCCACGTCCCAGTGGTGGTGGTATCATATACAGTATATGAAAGAGGGCATTCAATTATACTACAATGATCAATTAGGAGGCCGAAGCCCTAAAAGAAGTGATGCAATGGGTGACTGAGTCACCTAGTACATTTACAAGTACCTTGGGGTCTCTTATATATCAAAGGGGGTCTTAAAGGATGCATACGCATCAACCTGTATACAGGAAATGACTCAGCAAGTGTTCCATCTCGTTCCACCTCACCCAGCGGCTCGCTTGCAAGATTTTGGCCTAAAGTTCTTCCCAGACCTACAGCTTAGCCATCCAACATGCATATCAGAGAATCAGGCCTCTCTTTAATAAAGACAAAAAGTTATGAGAGAAATACGCATAAACTTTTTGTTATCTCATAAGCGGCGTGGTGCCTGCTCCTTTTGACCTTTTGACCCCAGAATACAAAAAACGTGGCCCCAGGCCAGCTGTGTCTACACACCTTAAGCCACAAATGTACACCTCCATCCCACAAAAAATGGGGACTAGAAACTAACCTCTGTCTTATGTACATTTACTGTACAGTTGGAGGTCACGCCCCTTTTCCGGCCTTTACGAGATAACTAGGAATGCAAAAACGTTTTACACACATTTTCCGCGGGTCCCGAGAACGACATATATCCGAGATTTGGAGTTCTAGCCCTTTAGAGAAAAAAAGTTTTTCCCAAATGGACTGTCATTTGGACAAAGCCCCTCAGAAGTGTGTGCCTGCGAGACCTAATGGTTCAGAATGTGGTGGAAAAACAGTTTTTGAGATAGGAAGGTCCTACGGCCCTGAAATTTGGATACCTTATTCTAGGGCCTAACTGGGACCCCCGTACCGAAATTTGGCTCGGTCGGACCCCGAGGGCAGGAATTCTAGGGCCTAACTGGGGCCCCCACACCGAAACTTGGCCCGGCCCCCTTCCTGCCCTCGGGGTCCGACCGGGCCAAGTTTCGGTGGGGGGGTCCCAGTTAGGCCCTAGAATAATGTATTCAAATTTCAGGGCGGTCGGACCTTCCTATCTCAAAAACTGTTTTTGGGGTCAAAAGGTCAAACGGAGCCGGCACCACGCCGCTTATGAGATAACAAAAAGTTAATGTGTATTTCTCTCAT
Organism: Melanogrammus aeglefinus; assembly: GCA_900291075.1. NCBI lineage: Eukaryota > Metazoa > Chordata > Actinopteri > Gadiformes > Gadidae > Melanogrammus > Melanogrammus aeglefinus. The sequence goes on along the minus strand of OLKM01007239.1, from coordinate 5,081 downwards.
AACTTATATTTCTCTCATAACTTTTTGTCATTATTAAAGAGAGGCCTGATTCTCAGATATGCATGTTGGATGGCTAGGGTGTAGGTCTGGGAAGAACTTCAGCGAGCGAGCTGCTGGGTGTGGTGCAACGAGATGGAACACTCGAGTCATTTCCTGCAGGGCTGGAGCCAGTTTGATGCGTATGCGTCCTTTGTGACCCCCTTAGATATATAAGAGACCCTAAGCTTACTTGAAAAGGTTCTCGAATCAGTCACCTATTGCATCACTTCCTTTAGGGCTTCGACCTCCTAATTGATCTTAATTGAATGCCCTCTTTCATATATATGATACCAACACCACTGGGACGTGGCAACAATTATCCAAATCCATATGGGGAAGGGGGGGGGGGGGGTACTTGTGGATAGTAGGGGTGTACACTAGACATAATTAGGAAGCAAACTCAGGAGATGGAATGACCTCTCACAAATATGTATTTAATAAATTGTTTCAAATAACCCTGCCTCTTTAAATCAATGAGCTTGGTGTTTTGCTTTCGAAAATAGTTTATAGAAGAAGTCTAAACTGCAGAAAATAAAAACATCCAAGGTGTGTTTTAAGGATACCTTGGAATATCTGTCTATTAACCATCGGACCCTAGTTTACGACAAAAACAACACAATTGACGGCAGCTCCTTTGCCGCGTAGTTTTTGGAGCCATGTAAGGATTAGAGGGGGCGGTCGATAGCAACCACCATAGCAACCATGACAAGTGTCAAGTGACGTGGTCGCAGCCCTGTTGAAAAAATAGAATACCACCCTACAAACATTAATTATGTTTAAATTATTATCACCATGGAGCCTTTATTTGCATGGGTTTACCTTTCGTTCTGTGTAGCATGGAAAAATCGGAGAAACACTACCATTCAGAATGCATTGGTTTACATTTCGTCCTTTGGAGCACGTTTTTTTTTTTTAAATTAATTAATTTATTATCAGTTTTTGAGAAGGTGCTTCAAAAATGCAACCTTTTCTGCAATAATCCAAAATCCAATGGAAAAACCCGTTGGCTTGTTATCAAGGGAACACAGGGCGACGCTCACTTCCGGGTTTGCCAAAACACATGTTCAAGTTGAACGATAATGCATGAATTTATTCTTTATTCTGCCATAGTATTTATTGAAAGGGGGGGGGCATACAAGTCTTTTGACGGCAGCACAGATTCCGCCATGTGGAGCAGCAGAGGGGGTTGGCAACCATGAGTCACGTGCATATAACATGTTTAAAGCCGTTATTTTATTTTATTAATTAATTATTAAAATATCTATTATATATATAAATATACAATTATTTAGTTATAATATTATAATTAGACGATAGCGCTTATTCGATTATCGTTATAACAAGATCTGTATCTGAAGACCATCATCTCGGAAATACGCCCGTTCCGGTAGAGCCCATGGGACCTATGAGATCAAAAAATATGAATGGGTTTCAATTGAGAGAAAGTAATTATTTTCTGGTGCCAGTCTTCATATGCCTTGGATTACACATATGTTGATTGTGGATTTAATTGATAATTTTTCATGTCAAGAGTTTGGCAGTTTATTGTGCAATTGTTCAGGTAAAGGCTCTCGAGAAAACATAATGGTTTTCATCTCTTTCGATGCTGTTAAAGGCATATCGTACGGGATCCAGCAATATGCACTTTTTAATATGTTGTTTAAATTGGGTTTTACATGCTGGAAGCAATAAATAACTTATGGGCAATGAAAAAGAAGCGAAAAAAAACAACTAATTCTGTATCTGCTATAAACCTGTTAAAATGCTTACCAATCGGAGACACTGTGCCCGGATCTAATGAACCAATCACAAGCCTGCGCGTTCTCTCCCCTCTATGTAGGCCTACGAGCCTGAGCCGGCCTGAGCGCGTTCAGGGAGGGCAAAGAAAGCGTCGTTTTCATAGTAGTTCATGACAGTGGACTAGACCTAGTAAGCCTACAACGTTTACACAATGGAAGAGAAACAACAGAAGTTACCACTGCCACCGTTACTTGCCCCGGTTCATCCTTTTAAAAAGGCAAGAAAAAGCAGCGCTCGTGCACGGCTCTGTGTCGAGGGGTGAGGGCAGGGAGTCCTGAAGGGTGGGGGAGGAGTTAAACGGAACTCCGAAGAGAAGCTAATTTCAAGCGCTCTCACATCGTACTGTATAACTTTAACCTGTAAAAATGTTTACATAAACACTAAGTATAATAAAAAACAATATTTAATGGAGAAATACATCACTGAAACATTTAAACATCATACTTTCAGTTATTAAAAAATGTATTTTGTGTCCAAAGTTTTCATTAATTTCAGTGTCCATGTTGCCAACATACATCAGTTATTAAAAAATGTATTTTGTGTCCAAAGTTTTCATTAATTTCAGTGTCCATGTTGCCAACAAACAACTGACTACTACTACTACTGTCTACTGATTATAATTAGATGATTAGACACTGTCATGATTAGAGTGTGGTCATTGACACCTAGCCATAATGAGCAAATTATGAAACAGATTTATAAACAAATGCTTTTTATTAACAACAATCACAAATTTACTCTGCTGTGGAGACAACTTGGAACAGCTTCTGGATACTCTGGAAAAGGAATTGAACAGGATGAATATCTGGTTTGATGAAAACATGCGCTCATTGAATCTAAGTCTAATATCTAAATCAATAGCAATACTAAATAAAACCAAAGACCTACAGAATAAAACCTCCCTGTATACATTGTACTGCTCCTTCATACTTACCTTACATAACCTAATGTGTGGAGATATGGGGGAACACACACAAAACTAAAACCCATCCACATTCATCCTGCAAAAAAAAGCTATACGAATTATACATAAAACCAGTTACCTATTATTATGACAGGGCCATGGTTACATTATCCTGGGGTTCCCAAGATGGGGGCCAGGTCTTTTGGCTGAAACAAACCACAAAAGAAAAGAGTATTTCAGTTTTCAATTTCCAATACATGTCATTTTTAAGGATACTTTCATCATTTACTATACTAAATCCTGGTATATATATATTTTTTTAAATATTGCAATCCTAAAATATGTTCTGATCTATGGTGGGAAAAAAAATAATGGGGTTATCAGTACCATGTAATCCTGGAATTCCCATTTCAAATGACAGTCTTCATAATTTTGCACTTACATTTTTTTGTCAGTTTCATCTACAATATTTAATCATACCTCATATTTCCAATCTAAATCTACTGTGAGTCAAGCAGATAGTTCCCTACCTATTGAATAGAAAAGTGTGATTACTGTTTTTCTAGGGGACTCTTTAACCCTAAGTAAATCAAAATGTGGCCTACAAATTATGGCTCAGTCATCCATAGCTTAACCTCACTAAAAAGTTAAATCTCTCACACAACGTGGAGATTCTTCAAACCATCCTAATTGAGTAGCAGTAGCAGGGGCTTCCAACCTAAACTGAAATAGCTCCTTATTTATTTTAAATTTGACAAGCTACCTAACTCGGTCTGTCTCTTTAAGAAAAACACATCAGATAAACAATTAAATTGAAGTTACCATGAGGGGCATGGGAGCCAATGAAGAAGTACCTCTTTGCAGCCCTTGGGGAGAGGGTATAAATAAGACACACACACACACACACACACACACACACACACACACACACACACACACACACACACACACACACACACACACACACACACACACACACACACACACACACACACACACACAAAATTACCACTCCAGAACCCTCACAATACTATCACCATAACATTGTTTTTTCTTTTATTGTTAAATTCCTGCACCAACAGTTCAACTGGAATGTTCTCACATCCTACTTACCTTTCTTTCACGTGTCTTCACTACACATTTGACAGGGTAGATTTCTAGCCTGTGAAACGGGCAATCTGTAAGGAAAAATTAACAAATATAACAGTAGTACAACAAAATACACAAAGGAGGAGAGAATCACCAGAGTACATTTTATAATCACTTGGGGCTTACCAGTATTATATTGTTGTATTGCCCTTTTACTGAACTATACTCTCAGAGGGACAACCTTGAATTGCAACTGTAAGTGATAAATGTATCCAGGAGACAGAAAAGGCTGTCATTATTCCTATTTCAAATGTAAGGGGCGAATCCAACAAAGGATTGCTTGGGGGGGGGGGGGGTGGGGGTTGGGGGGTCTAACCACTACACCACCAGATTTGTGGTAATATCTTGTCGCAATTTCACACTCTCACTTTCTCTCTCCTAAAAACAGTGAGCTCTAAATTATATCGAAATGATATCTAGTTATAATAATACATTCCTTCCTTTGTGAATCTTGCCTTTACACTTTAAAGTGGCTACAAGGAGCTTTCAGTTGTTGATTTAAGCTACCCTTTGGGCCATAGCAGGAGTGTTTTACCACACTAGCGCCTGCAGAACCTAAAGATCTTTGCTAGGGTGTGGTAGTATGGATGGGATTAGTTAAGGATTTCGATTTTTTTTATTCATACCATCTTCCTTTTTCGTCTTTCTATTTGCCTTTGCCAAAATTTTGACAGCTGGATTCCTGTAGACACAAAAAATGGGTACATTGTAATAGAGGTGTGTGTTGCTTTCCTTGCAAGCCAGTATATCAAGGGCATCCGCGAAGTCACAAAACCACGCCATCGGCAAAATAATACAACATTGTAAGAAAAAGTAGATAAAGATCAACTCATCTTGCTTGTGAGGCTAGTGTGGTGTGCTGCTGCTGTACACTGAGACTTTTGTTGCCATTCTGTATTTCATATTCTAGTAGGTCAAGATTGCCCTTATTGCTCAGCCTCTTCAGATTTATATTGTCACTTACCTATTTGCTGCCCTACTCTTCTTCATAAACATCGGTTTTTCTGCATCCCTTTTATTTTCATCTGTCTTCTCCATCTCTCCTTTCTCCGTCACTTCAGGCTCTTGCTCTCCCTCCGTCTCAACTCTCGTGTCTGTCAGTGTTCCTCTCTCTTCCTCTGTCTCCATCTCTCCTTTCTCCGTCACTTCAGGCTCTTTGCTCTCCCTCCGTCTCATCTCTTGTGTCTGT